>JAVLUX010000200.1:930000-934820 GCA_032164185.1 Moxostoma hubbsi | reverse complement strand
CATCCGCCAGCCGGGAATGTTGCGACCTTCCCAGTGACAGGAGGAGCTAACTCAGCGATTTTCCCATCTGGTATTACAGTCATCATCCGCATGAGTGGATCTGTTCACCCTGTTCAAATAAATCAACCAAGCGTCACGCACACACAATCTGACAGGAGATGACACGGTATCTTTACAGTTTTTTCCAACTGCTTTCACACGTTTTCCAAACTAGCTTCATGTCTTCTCCGGGCTGGGTCTGGCCACAATACTTCATCCACATCACAAGATACGTTTTCTCTTGCCAAACATCGAGGAAGTATCTCCTAGCATGGCGTAGCCAACCTTGGACAGAGGCAACCTCGATGTCCCCACATGCGTCCTCCGTTACCATGTGGGCAGACGGGTTGGCGATCATACACTTTCCAGCGCCAGGCTGAAAAGAATTCCTCTATGGGATTTAGAAAAGGTGAATATGGGGATAGGTACAAAACAACAAATTGAGGATGGGTGGCAAACCAGTTTTGGACCAGAACAGCCCGGTGAAAACATTGTCCCATATAACCACATGTGATCTGGATCAGGGACAAGCATTGAGTAAATTGCATCCAGAAAAGTGCCCCAGTGTGGCATTATGATGGAGGACCCCGTTTTGAGAGATGGCAGCACACATGGTTATATTACCCCCACGCTGTCCAGGGACATTGGTAATTGCCCTCTGTCCTATTACATTTCTTCCGTGGCGTCTAGTGTTGGTGAGGTTGGAGCGCAATGTGTTGTATGGTCGACAGGCTTCCAGCATTGATGTTGTGCGTCATTATTCAAGATATGCTCTCTTATCTCTCGAATCATAACGGCATTATTGGCCAAAACCATATTTATAACTGCAGTGTCTTGTACGTCTGTACACAAGCGTCCTTGTCCTCCATGATGTCTTTGCCTTTCCACTCTACAGAATTCAAACACATGTGTTCAGCATAGCAACTGTAAACAGTGCAGCATGACAACCTCATTCATTCATTCATTCAGTGCAGTAAATGGCTTAGAGTTATAAATGTTTCTGCAACACTATGCAGTCAAACGTATTTTACAGTACATTACTGTAATGCTAAAAGAGTCATTAGATAGTTGCATACCTGTTCCCATTTCTGAAGGTTGGAATTATGGACTCTCAGTCCAGCCTCTCTCATGGTCAAACCGTGGTTGATCACATGATCAACAAGTGTGTGTGTGTGTGTGTGTGTGTGTGTGTGTCTGTGTGAGAGAGTGTGTGTGTGTGTCTGTGTGTGTGTCTGTGTGTGTGTGTGAGAGAGTGTGTGTGTGTGTGTGTCTGTGTGTGTGTGTGTGAGTGTCTGTGTGTGTGTGTTAGATTGTGTGTGTGTCTGTGTGTGTGTCTGTGTGTGTGTCTGTGTGTGTGTGTTAGATTGTGTGTGTGTGTGTGTGTGTGTATGTGTGTGTCTGTGTGTCTGAGTGTGTGTCTGTGTGTGTGTGTATGTGTGTGTGTGTGTGTGTGTGTCTGTGTGTATGTCTGTGTGTGTGTGTGTCTGTGTGTGTCAGTGTCTGTGTGTGTGTCTGTGTGTGTATGTGTTTGTGTGTCTGAGTGTGTGTCTGTGTCTGTGTGTGTGTGTCTGTGTGTGTGTGTGTGTGTCTCTGTGTGTCTGTGTGTGTGTGTCTGTGTCTGTGTGTGTCTGTGTGTGTGTGTGTGTGTGTGTGTGTGAGTCTGCTGTGTGTATCTGTTTGTGTGCGTGTGTGTGCGTGTCTGTTTGTGTGTGTGTCTGTGTGTGAGTCTGTGTCTGTGTGTGTGTGTGTGTGTGTGTGTCTGTGTGTGTGTGTGTGTGTGTGTGAGTGTCTGTGTGTGTGTGTCTGTGTGTGTGTCTGTGTGTGTGTGTGTGTCTGTGTGTGTGTGTGTGTGTGTGTGTGAGTGTCTGTGTGTGTGTGTGTGAGTGTGTCTGTGTGTGTGTCTGAGTGTGAGTCTGCTGTGTGTATCTGTTTGTGTGTGAGTCTGCTGTGTGTGTCTGTTTGTGTGCGTGTGCGTGTGAGTCTGTTGTGTTTCTTTAAATGGCCCCTGAGCATTAATGGTATCTGCTTGTGTGTTCAGTTGTGTAACAGTGTGGAATTCGCTCTTACAGTAATGACCTGTTATATCAGTAGATCACATCCATCGCTATATCAATAAAAGACTCATGCCGAGGAATTGTGATTTTCAAAATGACATCAGACACAGAGAATTCTTGCTCGAAGATGACCATCTTTATTGTCTTATTGTCTGATACAGTTCTTGGTCTTGTGAATAAAACAACTTTCCTTTTCATCTAACATCACCAAGTCCTCATTATTTTCAACCACCTTTCATGAACAGACCACTTTTTACCATCCAAACAGTTCTAGATGAAACAATTCTCAAGGAATATTCGGTTTCACTGGAAATACATCATATTACAGAAGTAATATGGGGTTATTGTTTCATGTTTACTTTAATGATATTGCTATATAGATGCTACAATACATTTGTTGCAGTTTTGTTATAATCAGTTACTGATATCACTATTATAGATGTCATTTCACTGCAAAAATGCAATGCTATTAATATATCATTTATAAATTCAGTATGAAAGATTACTATAATCAGAGTAAAGGAGAATTTGTGTTTCCACGTCAGTCACTCACTCGACGTTGTGTCGATGGGTTGACACTAGGGGTCGCTCCTGCAGGAGCCCCAACATCTCTGCTCTTGAGAAAAGGCCGATGAGAACACAATCACCGTCACATCACGTCGTCACCGGCCGCCTTTATCCCTCGTGTGCCCCGTCAGGCTGATTGGGGACGGGCGTGTGTTGTTCCAGCCCAGCCCCACCTTCCTCCGCTCTACACTCCTCCTGGTGTTGCCTCAGGCCAGGGAGCCCCCGTCATGATGTACATGCAAACCCTTCCTCTCCGGCGGGTCATCCCTGCCTTGCTTGACCTGGGAGGAGTCAGGAGGGCAAAAACAACAACAAAAACAAAATACGTGAGAGAAAGGCCAACACGGAACGACAGAGAGAGAGAGAGAGAGAGAGAAGAAAAAAAGCTCACTCACCGGTTCTCTGATGCGCCGCCCCGAGGTCCCCAATCACTCCTCCACCCTCTCAGGCAGACGGCAGCCACTCCTGCCCGGGCGGACGGGAGTCAGACTGACCCCCAGCGTACAGTTCGACCCTCCGCGTTCTCAGCGAACCGCTGGGACACTCCTCCGCCCCCCGGCAGCGGCTCCTTCGCTACAGGCGGTTGGGGAGTTCAGTCCCCACTCGCCTCGCGGACGGCGGCCGTTCTCCGTGTCCGGGCAGTCGGGCTACTCCGTCCCCCAGTTGATGGCAGCGGTGCTCCCCTGGGTGGACGGCAGTGTCGAGGACTCAGAGACGGGCATCCCTCCTCCTTCCCGGGTTTCCAGAAATGTTATTAGTTCAACAAAACAATAACTAACTATACAGTCGCATTCCTGAGAGTGAGAGCTTTCATTTGACATGTGAGTTGCCCGTTTAGGTGCTACGCGAAGGACTTGTATTTTCATATAAAGATTTCCACCCTCTACCACTAGAGGGCGCTAATTTTCAACATGAATGTTTTGAGGCATTATTTTGTTATTTTAAATAAATGCAGAAGTGAAAGTTTAGATTCTAAGCCCTCAAATGATACCTCGTATGCATATCCGTATGTATACGGAGACTTTAACGTTTAAGCAGAAACGTTTTCCGTGAAATAGTGAAATCCGACCCGCCGGAAGGTCCATAGATTTAAAGGCGTTAAGAAAACGCGATGTATTTAACTTTGGCTTTTCAATAATGATTCTCATTACCATGACATTAATCACGTTTTTACTATATTACACTGATTTTTTAAAAATGTACAATGTACACATGTACAATGATTATTTAAATTAAAATCAGTGGAAAGGCGGGTACTTAGGGAGCACTACAATGATCTATACATTATTTTTAAAAAACATTTATGCACTTTTTCGCTTTGTGATAATGAGGACTGGGAAGTAAAAGGTGCCTAACTGTAGTGAAAATATGACCAGGACATTTTATTGACTGATTTCATGAGAATCACCCCATTGACTTGACCACCGACTTGCAGGCGGCCATCTTATACTGTCCCATTAGTGTAAGTGCCTCTGTGGGCTTGTAAGACTGTCTATAATAGAGAGAGAGAGAGAGAGAGAGAGAGAGAGAGAGAGAGAGATGACAAAGATTTACAAGTATTTGATGAGCAGGTTGTCACGGTTCCGGCATTTGTGCTGGCTCATACATCATGGCAATGATTTACTCGCCGTTCCACCTGCTTCTCACTGATTGCACTCCCTGCTTATTTCTTGTGTTTTCCCTCTTTCTTTGCCAGTTTATTGCTTGCTGTCAAGTGTCAGCCGTGCTCTCTTGACTAGTTGGAGATTGCTCATGTTGGTTGCCTATCTCTAGAGGTGTGGTTACCTTCCTGTTCGCCTTCACCTTCGCCTGAATAGTTGCCTAGTTCCCATGGAGGAGGATCCCTCAGTCTCTGCCCGAGTGTTGGGGGAGGATCTCGCCTGGGCTTCACACCACACCAGCTTCAACAGACTCTCTTGGGATTACTCCTGACTTCCACAATGCACGCACTCATCATACTAACACACTCATTTCTTAGCCCGCTGATGCTCACTGCATCTGGTGTTGTTAATAAACTCATTGAACTGTTTCTCTTTGCGTTTGGGTCCCTTTGTCTCCCCTAACCCCCTAACACAGGTACACAACGCTCCACTGTATCTGTTCTTATAATACACTCACCTATTTCTTGTTTTCTTTCTACAGCTGTCAGTCAGTCTTCAT
>JAVLUX010000200.1:910000-912500 GCA_032164185.1 Moxostoma hubbsi | reverse complement strand
TTAAACTCATTCACAATTCCTGAGATTTAATGGTAGAAATATTCCCCGTCTTTGGTCACTTTGGATCAGTACTTTATTTTAAGGATGTGAAATGTCAGAATAATAGTAGAGAGAATGATTTATTTCAGGATTTATGTCTTTCCTCACATTCCCAGTGGGGCAGATGTTTACACACACTTTGCTAGTATTTGGTAGCATTGCCTTTAAATTCTGTAACTTTGGTCAAATGTTTTGGGAATCCTTCCACATGCTTCTCTCAATAAGTTGCTGGAATTTTGTCCCATTCCTCCTGACAGAACTGGTGTAACTGAGTCCGGTTTGTTCTATGGGATTGAGGTCAGGGCTTTGTGATGCCTGCTCCAATATCTTGACTTTGTTGTCCTTAAGCCATTTTGCCACAACTTTGGGGGTATTTTTGGGGTCATTGTCCATTTGGAAGACCCATTTGTGACCGAGCTTTAACTTCCTGTCTGATGTCTTGAGTTGTTGCTTCAGCATATCCACATAATTGTCCTTCCTCATGATGTCATCTATTTACAACATACACCCCCCACAACATGATGCTGCACCCCCACAACATGATGCTGCACCCCCGTGCTTCACAGTTGGGATGGTGTTCTTCGGCTTGCAAGTCTCACCCTTTATCCTCCAAACATAACGATGGTCATTATGGTTAAACGGTTACATTTTTGTTTCATTAGACCAGAGGACATTTCTCCAAAAGTAAGATCTTTGTCCCCATGTGCACTTGCAAACTGTAGTCTGGCTTTTTTATGGCAGTTTTGGAGCAGCGGCTTCTTCCTTCCTGAACAGCCTTTCAGGTTATGTCCATATAGGACTTGTTTTGCTGTGGATCTAGATACTCGTCTACCTGTTTCCTCCAACATCTTCACAAGGTCCTTTGCTGTTGTTCTGGGATTGATTTGCACTTTTTGCACCAAACTACGTTCATCTCTAGAGACAGAATGCGTCTCCTTCCTGAGCGGGATGATGGCTGTGTGGTCACATGGTGTTTATACTTGCGTACTATTGTTTGTACAAGTGAACGTGGCACCTTCAGGCGTTTGGAAAATGCTCCCAATGATGAACCAGACTTGTGGAGGTCCACAATTGTTTTCCTGAGGTCTTGGCTAATTTCTTTTGATTTTCCCATGATGCCAAGCAAAGTGGCAGTGAGTTTGAAGGTAGGCCTTAACATACATCCAGAGGTACACCTCCAATTCAGTGCACCTCCTATCAGAAGCTAATTGACTAAAGGCTTGACATAATTTTCGGGAATTTTCCAAGCTGCTTAAACGCCCATTTAACTGACACACTGGAATTATGATTATAGTCAATTGAAAGTGAAACAATCAGTCTGTAAACAATTGTTGGAAAAATTACTCGTGTCATGCACAAAGTAGATGTCCTAAACCACTTGCCAAAAGTATAGTTTGCTAATATGAAATATGTGGAGTGGTTAAAATATTTGTTTTAATGACTTCAACCCAAGTGTATGTAAACTTCTGACTTCAACTGTAGATTCTCTACTATATATATATATATATATATATATATATATATATATATATATATATATATATACACACACACACATTATTTTTTTAGCATTTAAGCATTTTAATAAAATATTATTTTTCCTATTTTTTAACCATTCAAAAAAGAAAACCTATGACTTAAACTCTTCAACCAAATTGTTCTGCTGCTAATATATTTGTAATGAAAATGTTGGTATCCAGTTACAAACGAATGCAAAATAAAAGCATTTTCTAGTAGTCTCAGACTTTTCGACCCCGCTCTCTATACATAAAGTTACTAATGCTTTCGTAGCATAAAGTTTTTTCATCTTGCCAATAAAGCATCTTGAATCTCGAGAGAGAGAGAGAGAGAGAGAGAGAGCGAGAGAGACGGAAACTTTATTAGTGCCCATTTCAGCTGAAAAAACCCCCCAAAAAACTCTAAACAGCTGGTGCTGGATGTGAATGCTCATTAGCATATTTATTACGGCCTTTAGAAAGAGCAGGGAAGCCTCCACTCTTCCTTCCTGCATCTTCATCTCTCTTTTCATTCTCAAGACTTCCAAGAGGAGGAGAGAGACATTCAGAGAGTTTGGGGAGGTTCTTTCCATCCGAGTAGAGAGGCCGGGTCGGATGCGAGATGGATTTTCTACCAACAGCTCTCCAGGGAACCGTTTTTAGCTCCAAACAAAACAGAAAACCCTCTTCCAGGCTGGGACTAATTTCACACGTCTCTTGCCTTTCTTTTATGCCTTTGTGGTGTTAATGGACATTGACTTGATAAGCCAATTAAAACTCCCCTGGAACATTCATTTCTGTGAACTCCAGTTGAAACTTTGTGGTTATGACATACGTTCAATTAACACATAAGCTGATGATGTCAAAGCTAAAAAAATAGCATTGAGAGAATTTCTTTGTAACTTTTCTTGTTAAAAATAACTCTGATATATGGGGTTTGGAGTCTGTTCTTTGTGGTTCAGTAG
>JAVLUX010000200.1:902500-905000 GCA_032164185.1 Moxostoma hubbsi | reverse complement strand
CCTGAAACGGAGCACAATGAATTACATAAACGACAGCGTTATTGTGCGAACAGGTGTGTGTACATGTGCTGAAAGTTCATTAGACATTTTGAGTGTTTGTTGATTTCTATTCAGCATTGGCCTTTGTGAACGCTTCACATGTTTTGAAATGGCATTATTACCAAGTATAAACTGTCTGTGAGTGGTGACGATGTTTTCATCTGTTTTCATGCTGTGATGCTAAATGGATAAATTCCACAGTGGAAGCCAATAATTATGAGATGAGACATGTACAGTTGTGAGATGTGAGTCTTTGCAGAATGTGCATGTAAAAAGTTCCCTAAAGGGGAAAATTGATGCGGACATTATTTCAGTATCAATTAAATGTATTTGTACAGTGCTTGACAATATAAATAATAGTTTTAATAATAAACTTAACCAAAAGACACAAACACACACATGACGGTTAGATGACCACTGACCGTAAACAATCTCTCTCTTGTCGCACCACCTTCCGCAGTCGGCCTTTATCCCTCTCGGATGCTTGATTAGCCTGTTAAGGGACCGGGTGTGTATAATCACGACCCAGCACCGCCCTCCACCCTGTCAGATTCCTCCCTTGTTCTCTCAGGCTGGGGATCCCCCATCTACCTGGATGAGGGAGGGGACAAGTGGAAGGAAACAGAAATAATTCAAATGTGTGTGTACTCTTCCTGTAACAGTAGAGTACCCCCCAAATAAAACACTGTAAAATTTAAAAGAGAGGGAAAAGGTCAACGCAGAGCGGCAGTGAGAGAGAGAGAGATGAAAAAAAACAATAACACATGTACCACGCTAACACCATACATTTGGACAGGTACCACGCTAACACCATAAATTTGGACAGCTACCATGCTAACACCATACATTTGGACAGCTACCACGCTAACACCATACATTTGGACAGGTACCACGCTAACACCATACATTTGGACAGGTGCCACGCTAACACCATACATTTGGACATGTACCATGCTAACACTCTACATTTGGACATGTACCATGCTAACACTCTACATTTGGACATGCACCATGCTAACACCATACATTAGGACATGTACCACACTAACACCATACATTTGGACAGGTACCACGCTAACACTATACATTTGGACAGCTACCACACTAATAGCATACATTTGGACAGGTACCACGCTAACACCATACATTTGGACAGGTACCACGCTAACACCATACATTTGGACAGGTACCACGCTAACACTATACATTTGGACAGCTACCACACTAATAGCATACATTTGGACAGGTACCACGCTAACACCATACATTTGGACAGGTACCACGCTAACACCATACATTTGGACAGGTACCACGCTAACACCATACATTTGGACATGTACCACGCTAACACCATACATTTGGACAGCTACCACGCTAACACCATACATTTGGACAGCTACCACGCTAACACCATACATTTGGACAGGTACCACACTAACAGCATACATTTGGACAGATACCACGCTAACACCATACATTTGGACAGGTACCACACTAACAGCATACATTTGGACAGGTACCACACTAACACCATACATTTGGACAGGTACCACGCTAACACCATACATTTGGACATGTACCACCCTAACACTATACATTTGGACAGCTACCACGCTAACACCATACATTTGGACATGTACCACGCTAACACCATACATTTGGACAGGTACCACGCTAACACCATACATTTGGACAGCTACCACGCTAACACCATACATTTGGACAGATACCACGCTAACACCATACATTTGGACAGGTACCATGCTAACACCATACATTTGGACCGCTACCACGCTAACACCATACATTTGGACAGATACCACGCTAACACCATACATTTGGACATGTACCACGCTAACACCATACATTTGGACAGGTACCACGCTAACACCATACATTTGGACAGCTACCACGCTAACACCATACATTTGGACAGATACCACGCTAACACCATACATTTGGACAGGTACCATGCTAACACCATACATTTGGACCGCTACCACGCTAACACCATACATTTGGACAGATACCACGCTAACACCATACATTTGGACATGTACCACGCTAACACCATACATTTGGACATGTACCATGCTAACACCATACATTTGGACAGCTACCACGCTAACACCATAGATTTGGACAGGTACCGTGGTAATACCATGTTTTTGTTCTTGACATATCCCACGGTACTAATGTGGTTTTTGGGACACCACCATGACACAACAATGTCTTTTGGTCATTGTTTAATTTTTTTTATTTTTTTTATCATTTCGGACAAGGTACAGCAACATCTGCCTTTATTTAAGTGAACAAAATAGCCAATTCAGAATTTAATTCATTCAAAGAAATACATATAAACATAAATTCACTTGCCTTGTCAGTATTTTAATCCATTGCCGTTTTGATCTAGATTGCATTCCCAGGTGGACGATACATATTGGGATGTTGCTTGCGTAGT
>JAVLUX010000200.1:897500-900000 GCA_032164185.1 Moxostoma hubbsi | reverse complement strand
GAAAAGATGTTTTAAGAGTTTAATCGGTTCCTAACCTTAAAGTCAGTCCACCCAGACCATTTGTTGAAACTAAATAGCAAAAATGACTCATTCAGATGTCGTCAGGATTATGACATCACAACCATCATAAAAATACATTTAACGTAAAATATTAGTTACATTTTAATTTTTTTTTGGTGGGCAATCAACACTGATAATGTGAATTAATCCAGGTCTTTAGATTAAGCTCTGAATTCCCTAATGAAGCGAATCAAACTGACTTTATCTTTTTTTCCCCCCATAGTTGCTTTTTCTCCAGAGTGAATGAAGCTGTCGATCTGAAAGAATCACCCTCCATCATCTTCGACAATAACAGTCAACGACAATATTGGACATTTCCTTAAATCTCTGGTACACTGTTGGCAAAAATGGAGGACCCATACCGGGACCAAATGTCTTTGGCCAAAGGTGCTCGTGACATCGCCAAAGAAGCAAAACGCCATACCGTCAAAAAGGTAAACAAAGTCGTGGATCGCGCCTCGGATGAATATGCAGGCCGCAATTACAGTCGCTTCGAAAACAACGAAGATGAAGGCGGTGATGACAATTATTACTACCATCAGGATGGCCAGGCTCAACGAGATGATGATGAGGGTTCAAGCGATGCCACCGAAGGCCACGACGACGAGGACGAAATCTACGAGGGCGAGTACCAGGGTGTGCCTACAGGAGCTGCAGATGGGCGTGTTCAGGTGGCGATCGGTCAGCCGGTGACGGATGGAATGAAGGACAAACGAGAGTTGGAGAAAGAGAGGGAGGCGGACGAGGAAGAGCTGGCACAGCAGTATGAGCTGATCATTCAGGAATGCGGCCATGGACGCTTCCAGTGGCAGCTGTTCTTCGTGCTGGGATTGGCGCTCATGTCTGATGGCGTGGAGGTGTTTGTCGTGGGGTTTGTTCTGCCCAGCGCTGAAACCGATATGTGTGTGCCAAACTCAGGCGCAGGATGGCTGGGTGAGTAGTGTATAAAACCAATGTATTTGGAAAACATATTTAAAATACAAAATATAAGTAACTGTATTCCACTACAGGGGGGGTGGGGGGGTGTTCATGTGATATGAGCGTGAAGCGATCGTCTGACCGGTGGGCGGGGGGGTGTTCATGTGATATGAGCGTGAAGCGATCGTCTGACCGGTGGGCGGGGGGGTGTTCATGTGATATGAGCGTGAAGCGATCGTCTGACCGGTGGGTGGGGGGGTGTTCATGTGATATGAGCGTGAAGCGATCGTCTGACCGGTGGGTGGGGGGGTGTTCATGTGATATGAGTGTGAAGCGATCGTCTGACCGGTGGGTGGGGGGGTGTTCATGTGATATGAGCGTGAAGCGATCGTCTGACCGGTGGGTGGGGGGGTGTTCATGTGATATGAGCGTGAAGCGATCGTCGGACCGGTGGGCGGGGGGTATTTTTCAACACAACTTTGGTGAAGTGTGAGCGGCAGGGTAAAGGGGTTAGCGCTCCGGACGTGTCCGGATGAGGACATGAACGAACCAGCAACCTTCTGATTACAAGTTATTTGCTTTAGCCCACTACGCCACCACCACTCCATTACGTTTTCCATTAGATTCGACCCAGATCATTATCAAGATTATTTTCTCTAGCCATCATTGCATACAGTGAATGTAAATCATGACTTCTGTTCTTCTATAATACCTTTAAAGAACATTCAGTGTTTTATATTTAGTTAAGGTTAAAAGTAAGAAAAGTAGGGCGAGAAAGGAACGATTGGCAACAATGGACAATTTCAAGTTCCTCTTTTTAATTATATTGCATAATGAGCGTGTGTCATGGAAGAAAATAAGTCTTAACGTTTTGGATCAGCATGAGGGTGAATATATGATGACAGAATTGTAATTTTTTGGGTGAACTGTCCCTTTAAAGTGTTGTCTGTGTAGGCGGCACACAAGGTTTTGGAAAGGAGCGTCTGCTGTTTATCTCTCTCTCTTTGTGCCCACTCGTATCTGTCGTGTCTAAAGATGACAAGCTGCTTTGTTCCAACCTTTGATGTGATGGAGGGATTTTTCCTTGTAATGAGTCTCTGTGTGTGTGTGAGTGTGTGTGTGTGTGTGTGTGTGTGTGTGTGAGTGAGTGCTTGTATAGAGCGTGTAAGGTGGGTGGTTTGGGTGGCATTTGTTAACAATACTGTTCTGTGTCGTGCTGTGTAAATATTTGATGTTGAATGTATGGATGTGTGTGTGTGTGTGTGTGTGTGTGTATGAGTCTGTGTGTGTGTGTGTGTGTGTGTGCATGTGTGTGTGTGTGTGTATGTGTGTATGAGTGTGTGTATGAGTGTGTGTGTGTGTGTGTGTGTGTGTATGTGTGTATGTGTGTGTATGTGTGTATGAGTGTGTGTATGAGTGTGTGTGTGTGTGTGTGTGTGTCAGTGAGTTTGTATTTGTGTGTGTGTGTGTGTGTGTGTGTGTAAGTGAGTGTGTGTGTGTGTGTGTGTGTGTGTGTGTGTGT
>JAVLUX010000200.1:875000-890000 GCA_032164185.1 Moxostoma hubbsi | reverse complement strand
TGATGGCTTGTTATAACATCATTTTATATTTTATCAATGAATATACATTTATATATATATTAAGACATAATCAAAGTATTATTTGTCAATGCCATTTTACATTTGATTTGAAGTGTCAGTTTGCTTGCAATCAAACCTGACCATGGTGTTACAAAGAGAAGATGAAGAATTGATTTAAAACATAGAAACATTAATAACTCAAAATATATGCATAATAATGTGTGTGTGTGTGTGTGTTTGAGTGTACGTGTTTTTGTGTGTGTGTTTGAGTGCAAGTGTGTGTGTGTGTGTGTGTGTGTTTGAGTGTGTGTGTGTATGTGTGTGTGTAAGTGTGTTTGTGTTTGAGTGTTTTGTGTTTGTGTGTGTGTTTGTATTTGAGTGTGTGTGTGTGTTTGTGTGTACGTGTGATTGTGTGTGTGTGTGTGTGTGATTGTGTTTGACTGTGTGTGTGTGAGTGTGTTTGTGTTTGACTGTGTGTGTGTGTGTTTGTGTGTAAGTGTATTTGTGTGTGTGTGTAAGTGTGTTTGTGTTTGAGTGTGTGTGTGTGTGTTTGTGTGTGTAAGTGTATTTGTATTTGAGTGTGTGTGTGTGTGTTGTGTGTGTGTTTGTGTGTTTGTGTGTGTAAGTGTGTTTGTGTTTGAGTGTGTGTGTGTGTGTGTGTGTAAGTGTGTTTGTGTTTGAGTGTGTGTGTGTGTGTAAGTGTGTTTGTGTTTGAGTGTTTTGTGTTTGTGTGTGTGTTTGTGTTTGAGTGTGTGTGTGTGTGTGTGTGTGTGTTTTGCACTGAGGATGTTTTAGAGTCTCACCCTGTAATTTGTGTCAGTTTGTCTGCATTGTGGCTGATTTATTGATTGTATTTGACTGTATTCATTTTCAAAGGTTGGTCAGTTTTGACTGCGAATACCAAATGTGATTTTCTTTCTTTTTTTTTTACGACCACTTAGACTTATTGAATCAAGCCCATTTTTCTTTTGTATGTTCAGATGGCAAATGGAGGAAAAGACACCAAGTCTTGTACTGCTCAGATAAAGAAACCCATCTTTATTAAATGAGGAAAATGTGTTTCAGTCAAAAATGACCGAATACTGACCTGGGTATCTCAGCGAGTATTGCCGCTGACTATCACCCCTGGAGTCACAAGATTGAATCCAGGGCGTCCTGAGTGACTCCAGTCAGGTCTCCTTAGCAACCAAATTGGCCCGGTTGCTAGGGAGGGTAGAGTCACATGGGGTAACCAAATTGGCCCGGTTGCTAGGGAGGGTAGAGTCACATGGGGTAACCAAATTGGCCCGGTTGCTAGGGAGGGTAGAGTCACATGGGGTAACCAAATTAGCCCGGTTGCTAGGGAGGGTAGAGTCACATGGGGTAACGTCCTCTTGGTCGCTATAATGTGGATCGCTCTCGGTGGGGCGTGTGGTGAGTTGTGCGTGGATGCCGCGGAGAATAGCGTGAAGCCTCCACACGCACTATGTCTCCATGGTAACGTGCTCAACAAGTCACATGATAAGATGCGCGGATTGACGGTCTCAGACGCGGAGGCAACTAAGTTGTCACCTATTGCAGGCTATTGGTTGATGTTGGTAAAGGTTTGATTGCCAGACAGCTGTTTAGGGATTGTTTTAGGCCTTTCTATAATCTAGTCAGTAGTTAACATGGTCATTTAAAGATGAAGGTTATAATTTATGTGACACTTTCAGCTCTATGAGTCAATTCCTGATGGATAAAATCAATAATAAAAATGTTGTGAACATGGGTTGTGAATGACTGTAAACCATGTTCAACTAACAGTATCCTGTCTCTCTGTCTGTAGGCAGTGTGGTGTATTTGGGAATGATGGTGGGAGCATTCTTCTGGGGCGGTCTGTCGGATAAAGTGGGCCGCAGGCAGTGTCTGCTGGTGTGTATGTCGGTAAATGGGTTCTTTGCGTTCCTGTCGTCCTTCGTTCAAGGCTACAGCACCTTCCTCTTCTGCAGGATGTTCTCGGGATTTGGGTGAGTACGTTTAACTGTTCCTCTTGCATTCCTAATCAGTCCGTCCAGGATTTTGCAATCATGCGATCGCAAGAGTTAGTGCAAATTCATCCGCTCTCCGCATCATTTGCAGTAGCTTGCAATGTTGCAATTAGGTAATCAGATTACTTTTTCTCCATGAGTCGATACATCTCCAACTGCACAGCTGCCATTTTATTATCTCCACATAGGGTAGCCAACTGTCCCATGTTAAAGGGAACATCCCATATTTTGGCCGAAATGTTGATGTTCCATACGGGACGTTATCAGGTGATTTAATAATCACAACAGGTCCAATTATTAATATATTTGTGTTTTTTGTTTACCATGTTATTGTAGGTGTAATGCAACCTCTCTCTCTCTCTCTCTCTCTCTCTCTCTCTCTGATAATTCTCTAAAGACTCTCGGCCGAAGCTTCATTACTGTCTTAATTGTAGAATTCTCCTTATGAAGGCCCAGGGAGTGTTTTAGGGTTTGATTGGTCGGCAGTATGATTTTGACCGCATTCTGACCCCTGGACCATCGAGTCAATGCAGCAAAACTCCAAATTTAATTTCACAGGCTCTTTATTGTTAAACAGTCACCTTTACCAAATATATAGGCTTAAAAATGCCATTTGGTAAATACTTAGATATAAAGCTTTGTTACAGAGCCACGTCTCTGTCATTTCAAATTAAGAGTCCCTGGTGTATTTCAGACTTAATGTTATATAATAATATAATATATAAGTAATATTCCGGGTTCAAAACAAGTGAAGCTCAATCGACAGCATTTTTGGCGTAATACTGAATGCCATAAAAGTTCATTTGGACTTGCTCCTCCTTTTCTTTAAAAAAAGCAAAAATGGCGGTTCCAGTGAGGCGCTTACAATGGAAGTCAATGGGGCCGATCTGTAAATGTTTCAGAAGTATAGCCACAAGACACAAACAACATGATTTTACTGTGATAAAATCACTTACTAACCGCATCTGTGTAAAGTTATATGCAATTTTAAAACCTTGTTGCCATGATGATGTAACACCATAAACGTCTAGGTTACACTTGTAACCTCCGTTCCCTGATGGAGGGAACAAGACGATGTGTCGAAGAAGCGACACTAGGGGTCTCTCTTGAGAGCCTTGTGCATCTCTGAACTTGAGAAAAGGCCAATGAAATATTGGCAGACAGAAATTAAAGGGAGGGAAATGCGTCTGTTCATTCAGGATTTTGCCTGAGGAGCCGACAATGAGGTTCGGCCGTAACAGTGGCTCGGTTTAGCGATGTAGCCGGGAGGACACAACGTCTCGTTCCCTCCATCAGGGAATGGAGGTTACAACAGTAACCTAGATGTTCCCCGTCTGTCGCTCACTTCGACGTTGTGTCGAAGAAGCGACACTAGGTGTCCAGTGCTGCGTGTCAAAATGACAGGCCGTGTCAGACTGCACGTACCCTTCCCCAACACCCCATAAGATCGTCATAGCCTTCTGGTTCCCTGCGCCCCAATATGGGGGGAACAAGGTGACGTGCCAAACATGGGAGCAAGCCATGGCTTTTCTCTCTCTAAGTTTCTTGCATAGAGTTAAAACAGCTGGGGCCATCTTAACGCTATCACACGCATCGGGGAAGGTGTTCTTTCCCAATTCCTATTCTTTCAGGGGGGAAAGACCCTGCGGAGACCAAACCTGCCCAGGCTTGGTGAGGTAAAGAGTGGTGGAATACATCACATGGGATTCTAAGTCGCATGTGGAGAATGGCACGGTGGTAGATCCTACCTTATTTGGAGGGAGGAGTTCCTACAAATACGGTGACCGGGGGGCAGTGAGGCCCAAGGGAGACGCGGGTCCTTCCATACCACGGAAAATACACACAGGGGGACAAGTCCACACGGGAGCCCGACCTGTGGAGCATCTATTCCAGTACAGTGTAATTTGAGTACTCACATTGTGTTTGGTCAGGGAATTCCTCCGCTGAATTCGCTGACCAGAGGGCTAGGGAGGAGTCATCCAGGGAGCCAAGTTAGTGGGATCTCCTGGGATAAGAGCACACGAAATTACCTCAGTGGAGGGAAAGGGCGCTAGGTGCAAGCGTACACCCAGTCAGTTGTTACTACGTTACGGAGTTCTACCGGCTTTGACCTGAGAAAACACAGGATGAAACCGACTCAACCCTGAGATTGTAAAATCTCGTAAAGGTATTGGGTGTTGCCCACCCTGCTGCTCTGCATATGTCTGCTAAGGAGGTGCCTTTGACCAGTGCCCACAAGGATGCCACACTTCTCGTCGAGTGTGCTCGAACCCGCAAGGGGGGGGGGGCATGGCCTGGGTGTGATAGGCCAATGCTATGGCATCAACAACCCAGTGGGAAAGCCTCTGTGTGGAGACAGCGTTCCCTTTCCGCTGTCCGCCAAAGCAGACAAAGAGCTGCTCAGAACGTCTAAAGCTCTGTGTGCGGTCCAAATAGATACGCAAAGCACGTACTGGACACAGCAACAAAGGGGCTGGGTCTGCCTCCTCCTGGGGTAGCGCTTGCAGGTTCACTACCTGGTCTCTGAAGGGAGTCGGAGGAACCTTGGGCACATAGTGCTTTGTCCACGTCCCGCATCTCGACCAGGTTCAGCAACAGATGTCGTTCTTGTACCACGAGGGTGGCCATCGCCTACCCGAGTGTCCGTGCTGTGACCTTCGTGGCCCTGAGGGTGAGGTCGGTTACTGAGCGCAGTTCCTGCAACACGTCGGGGTCAGAACTACCCAAGTGCAGATCTTTAAATGCTTTGGCCTGGTGGACTTGCAGGAGGGCCATGGCATGCAAGGCGGAAGCGGCCTGTCCAGTGGCACTGTAGGCTTTGGAGGTCAGTGACGATGTCATCCTACAGGCCCTAGAGGGGAGCACGGTGGTGGAGCACGGTGGCGGCGTTCTCGGGACACAGGTGGATCCCAACCGCTCTGTCCACCTGGGGGACCGTCGAGTACACGTGGACCACTCCGTCGTCGAGGGTAGTGAGAGTGGATGAGCAAGGGGTTCGATTACGGGCTGTAAAAGGTGCCCTCCCTTTATACCCGTATGTCCGGGAGGCGGGACATGCAAATTCTGTCTGCCAATCTCTCATTGGCCTTTTCTCAAGTTCAGAGATGCGCAAGGCTCTCAAGAGAGACCCCTAGTGTCGCTTCTTTGACACAACGTCGAAGTGAGCGACAGACGGGGAACCCTAAGATCCTGAAATGACTGTAAAAATTATTTTTTAAACACCTTTACAACTCAAATAATTCACAAGATTTAACAGATTCATTAATGTAAGTGCTTTTATAAAATGATAAGCTTCACATTTCAGCCTTTAAACCCTCAAAAAATTGGCCCCCATTGACTTCCATTGTAAGTGTGTCACCGTAACCTCAAAAGTTTGCTTTAAAAAAAATGGAAAGTGACAATGTGCATTTCTGCGACTCTCAGACACCATTAGTGGTCACGCTGAGATTAGGACATTTCTCTCTCTCTCTCTTCCAAGCACTTCTACAATGTCTCAGTTGTTTTTACATCCTGGCACAGACCCATAAACTAAGAGCTGAGCAAGGTGAGAGAGAGACACAGGGACAGATAGAGAGAGAGAGAGAGTGTGTTTCTCTCTCTGGCTTTAGTGCACAGCAGCAGGGTTTATTGCTAACTGAATTTCAACGTGCTCTCCTGCCCTTGCAGCGGTGCAGTGATAATCACTGAGAGAGGCACATGCAGCCAAGGGTCAAAGGTCATACGGGGAAACCACAACACATTATTCGCCACTTGCATTCCGTCTGCACTGATGGTCTTTGGACACTGTGCCAAGCCTCAACTGCCGTGTTTTTAAGACACTGTGTCAGATTAAAAGTGGTTGAACTTTTAACATAACAGTGCAGCTAATCCATGTCAGTTTTACAACATCTAAGTGCAGGCTGAGCAGCTCTTTTAGTGATAAATTGCACGATATTTTGGCTGCAATGGCACGAGAATCATCAACATGCATGTGAAGGAGCCGACTGAAACATGCAAACAACCACTCGTGCCATTTTAATTAATACGCTAATGACTAAAAATACTGAATATGACATGATGACATAGTCACAACATTTAAAGGACATTTTTATGAAAAGACGCAAACTATGAACATGTCTTTCAGAATAGTATGGCCAGTGTTGGGTAAATTACTCAAAATAAGTAATCCACTATAAATGGCTAATTACTTGTAATCAGATTACTTCAGTGATTACTTAATCTAAAAAGTAGTGCTCTTGTTATGCATATTACATGTAATGACTATAGTGATAACAGTAAAGTAAATTATGCATAATTTCAAGTAGTGTAAGTAGTTGCGCTGCCTCTACTGCCGTGACATCATCTTAAACGCGACACAAACATTACTGACCATAAACAATAACACGAGCGCTAGCTGTTAGCTACTAGCTCATTGTGCTGCATAAAGCAGTTGTTGATGGTGATTTTACTCAAGTGTAACAGTTAAATTGGGCTGGTTGTTTTAGAAGCTTCCAGTAGCTGAAGCGTTCAAGCGGAGTATCGAGTTAACGTAACAAAACATACCATCCTCCATCGTGGATCAACCCAGTCCAGCGCACTCTCCCTCCCATTGCACGCCGGTTTAGCTAGCGTCCATTTGGTTGAACCGCTTCCACTGTTCCTTGATGGTACTACAGTCACTTTTAAGTGTTTTTAACTTTTCCCGACACTGTTGGAAGGTCCGGTGGCAGCCGTGTGCGGCCAACAGATGAGACACTTCCTGAGAGACACTTTCGTTTCGCTCATCGCTAACGAGTGGACCGTCTGCACCTCGTTTATTGACCACGGCGTGATTTTGCGCACAGCCATTTCTTTTCACAATACGAAAGTCGCATGAATAAATGATACTGTTATCGCTGTTGCTAACTTTAAAACTAGCGGGTTGATGTCACGTGTCGCAACTCCAGTGACGCTAGTAGTGACGATTCTCCCTGACCAATCAGTGATCTGTGATTTTGACGTCACATTTAGTATCGGCTCGGCTCGCTTGGAACCTCGAACAGGGTGGTACTAAAAAAAACTATCAGGTACCAGGTACTATCCACAGTGAAAACCCCTGAAAGCGTGCAGAGTTGAGACGAGTAGTACCGTGCAGTGGAGAAGCCCCGTGTGTATTGTGCCCTCTCTCCTTGTGTTTGTCGATTCGTTTATTCGTTTATTTGAAAAATAAATCTGGTTAAGGCAAACAACACAACACCAGAAGTCAAATGAGGAAATGCAGAAATCTTAAAACTCTCTCGTGATCTTGTTTACCCATACTGCCTTTTAGGATCGGCGGAGCGGTTCCCATCGTGTTCTCGTACTTTGCCGAGTTCCTGGCGCGAGAGAAGCGCGGTGAGCACTTGAGCTGGCTCTGCATGTTCTGGATGGTGGGCGGGATCTACGCCTCCGCCATGGCCTGGGCCATCATACCACACTATGGTGAGTGACGCCACTGATCAAAGAGCTATTACCCAATGATAGAGTAGCATTCATGTACTGTTTGAGTTTGTACCGTAAACACATCAATCACAAATGATACTCCTGCACAAACGGAAATTGTGATTAACCTGTTGATGTGCATGACCCCCCCCCCCCCCCCCCCCCCCCCCCCCCCCCCAATTGAGTCATTTGTGCTACAAAATCACCATAGAACATCTCAGATCATTTGCAGTTCGTATTGAGATCTATGACGTTTGACTGCAGACTCTAGAGCAGGGCTGGACTGGTAATCTGGCATACTGGGCATTTTCCCGGTGGGCCGACGCACTTTTGGGCCAATCAGGGGCGGAATGGCCATCGGGAGAACCAAGCAGCCGGAGGTGCGGCCGCGAAAAGCAGCAATGAGCCGGCGTGTTATGCATAACGGACCACAAACCGGCACCGCGATATGCAGAAAAGGACAGCGAACACCCCCCACCCCGCTCAACAGTAGGGCCAGTTGCCATGTAAAATCCCGGGCCGATTCCTCTTCCCAGTCCAGCCCTGCTCTAGAGGAGACACATTTGAGATTACTGCGGTCTTTTACTGCGAAGAATCATCTGAGAAGACTCATTAATATCATTGCTGTCTAGGAAATACAATTGAGATATTAAAGAGATCTCGTTTCTGATTTTCTCCTCTCCTCTCCTCTCCTCTCCTCTCATTCTCTCCCTCTTCTCTGTTATATTCTGTGCTGGTAATTGAGGTCAATTGATTAGTGTCTCTTGTTTTTTACACTGCTTTCATGGTCTCGATGCAGCAGTGTGTGTTAAAATGGTTCTGCCGCAATGCCTCCATCACTGCAGGAACGGGGTGAGAGGCGGGTGAAGGACTTCGGTGCAATTGAAGCCATTTAAAATGTGTGTGTTCTACACTCAGCGAGTTAGTTAAAATTTCAGACAAGCTCCAAAGTGATTTTCATGATAACTACAAGCTAGCATATGGAATTAGCATTAGATGACTAGTGCAAAACTCCCTTTCTTTTTTTCTTTTTTTCGGTACAATATATCTACTCACAGTGCTGGGAAGTAACGGATTACATGCAATCTAGATTATGTAATCAGATTACAGAAATCAAGTATTTGTCCATTTTATTTACATTTGAATGAGGTTAGAAGGTGACCGTCTAACCCTGCTAAACACCATCTTGTTCAGGCTAGGACACCAGCTTAGGCTATCGCACTACTTTGAAATATGATTTCCTGCCCCCCAAACCCGCCCCCCCAATCTTTGCTGGATATGCTGTGTGCTTGTGTGTTTCGTGTCTCTAGTTGCTGGTGGTGTATAAATCTCTGGAGTCAGTGGGCCATGCAGCCACTCCATTACACACATAATCTATATAATGAGATTCTCTATGGTGACTGATAAACATGCACACATTGGGTTATCCCTCACACACACACACACACACACACATACACACACACACACACACACCACACTCACACACACACACACACACACAAATGCTGAATGCTGCAGTATGAACTCGCCGGTCCTGTAATGAGTGTCATCAGGTCTGACAAAAAGTGCTCCAGTCTCTCTGCCTTTTTAACCATAGAGAGGACACATGTGTGCCAGATAATGATCCAGTCTTGAGTGGACACATCTGTGTGAGATCATCACCAGAACCTATAAGGGGTTTGAGATGTGAGAGGACACAACTGCGAGATATTGATCAAACACACACTCACGCACACACGTACACACTCACACTCACACACACACACACAAACATACACACAGTCACACACACACAGACAAACACACACACACTCACGCATGCATGCACACATGCACGTACACACTCACACGCACACACACACAAACATACACACACACACACACACACACTCTCACACAGACACACACACACACACACACACACACACACACTTATACATACAGACATACACACATACACATACACACACTCACACACACACACAGACACACACACACTCACACACACACACAGACACACACACATATACATACACACAAATACACACACACACACACTCACACACACACACACAGGTACACACACACACACACACACTCACACACACAGGTACACACACACACACACACACACACACACACATATACATACACACACACACACTCACACACATACAAAGCAAGTATGGGGAGAACAAAGAGAAAGTAAGGCTTCATTTGCTAACTTAGGACAGAAATTTTAACTAACTTTAGCTTTGCAAGGTCACATGTTCTTCAAACTGTTGCACATTAATTTTATAGTTCTATATTCTTACTGTATGGAATATAGTGCATTGCACATTTATACTGGCTCATATACTGAGAATAGTAAGCACTGGACACTGCAAATCTTGCCACCTTCGGGATTTGAGAGAGAGAGAGAGAGAGAGAGAGAGAGAGAGAGAGAGAGCTTTAAGAAGGTAATCTAAAGCATGGTCTCTTTTGTAATGTTTCACTGTGTCCCAGACGGCCTCTTACAGCACAGAGTAAGTAATTGCATTTGATTCTAGAAGACATTAGTGCTCAAAGAATAGAGATGTGTGTGTGTGTGTGTGTGTGTTTGTGTTTCTGTCTGACACCTTCTTTAGAGTTTCAATGAAGAAAGTCATACAGGTTTCAGTGACATGAGAATGAGTAAATGAGGACAGAATTTCAATTTTCTGGTAAATTATTCTTTTAAATATATATATATATATATATATATATATATATATATATATATATATATATATATATATATAATTTTTTTATTTATTTATTTATTTTTTTATTTTTTTATTTATTTATTTTTGTTTATTTCTGTCCTCCAAAACGTCTGTTTGTTACTCTCTGTTCCTCTGCAGCTGTCCTGCAAGCATCTCTATCGGCTCTGTTGCTCACCATTTCTCAGTTTCTGAATAAAAACACTGCGTCTCTAGCCCAGCGCACACACCATATGGCTCCGCTCTGCTTCTGCAGCGTTAGAGAACAGCAGCCATGTGGAAAATTATAACAATTTTAATGAGTATTTTTCAGCATGAGTGTGTGTGTTTTCAGTCAGTATTTCTCCTGGAGGGATTCTTAATAGACTCTCGCAGCCTCCTCTTCATATACACAAAAACAAACTTATTCACTGTGAAATTTACTCGAGGAGTTTATCCAGAGGCTTTGTGGGAAGCAGTTGTGGAATATATCAATGTTTTTGTTTTACACGTATCATGGCTTTCTTTCAACAATTACCATAGTATCACCATGTTTTCTAGACATGCACCATGGTATAACAATTTATTCAGGACATGTACCATGATATTACCATGTTTCCTGGATATGTACCATGATATTACCATGTTTTCTGGATATGTACCATGAAATTACCATGTTTTCTGGATATGGACCATGATATTACCATGTTTTCTGGACATGTACCATGATATTACCATGTTTTCTGGATATGTACCATGATATTACCATGTTTCCAGGACATGTACCATGATATTACCATGTTTTCAGGACATGTACCATGATATTACCATGTTTCCTGGATATGTACCATGATATTACCATGTTTTCTGGATATGTACCATGAAATTACCATGTTTTCTGGATATGGACCATGATATTACCATGTTTCCAGGACATGTACCATGATATTACCATGTTTTCTGGACATGTACCATGATATTACCATGTTTTCTGGATATGTACCATGATATTACCATGTTTCCAGGACATGTACCATGATATTACCATGTTTTCTGGACATGTACCATGATATTACCATGTTTTCTGGATATGTACCATGATATTACCATGTTTCCAGGACATGTACCATGATATTACCATGTTTTCTGGATATGTACCATGATATTACCATGTTTTCTGGATATGCACCATGATATTACCATGTTTTCTGGATATGTACCATGATATTACCATGTTTCCAGGACATGTACCATGATATTACCATGTTTCCAGGACATGTACCATGATATTACCATGTTTTCTGGATATGTACCATGATATTACCATGTTTCCAGGACATGTACCATGATATTACCATGTTTTCTGGATATGTACCATGATATTACCATGTTTTCTGGATATGCACCATGATATTACCATGTTTTCTGGATATGTACCATGATATTACCATGTTTTCTGGACATGTACCATGATATTACCATGTTTTCTGGATATGCACCATGATATTACCATGTTTCCAGGACATGTACCATGATATTACCATGTTTTCTGGACATGTGCCATGATATTACCATGTTTTCTGGATATGCACCATGATATTACCATGTTTCCAGGACATGTACCATGATATTACCATGTTTTCTGGACATGTACCATGATATTACCATGTTTTCTGGATATGTACCATGATATTACCATGTTTCCAGGACATGTACCATGATATTACCATGTTTTCTGGACATGTACCATGATATTACCATGTTTTCTGGATATGTACCATGATATTACCATGTTTTCTGGATATATACCATGATATTACCATGTTTTCTGGACATGTACCATGATATTACCATGTTTTCTGGACATGTACCATGAAATGATCATGTTTTCTGGATATGTACCATGATATTACCATGTTTTCTGTACATGTACCATGATATTACAATGTTTTCTGTACATGTACCATGATATTACCATGTTTTCTGGACATGTACCATGATATTACAATGTTTTCTGTACATGTACCATGATATTACCATGTTTTCTGGACATGTACCATGATATTACCATGTTTTCTGTACATGTACCATGATATTACAATGTTTTCTGTACATGTACCATGATATTACCATGTTTTCTGGATATGTACCATGATATTACCATGTTTTCTGTACATGTACCATGATATTACCATGTTTTCTGTACATGTACCATGATATTACCATGTTTTCTGGACATGTACCATGATATTACCATGTTTTCTGTACATGTACCATGATATTACAATGTTTTCTGTACATGTACCATGATATTACAATGTTTTCTGTACATGTACCATGATATTACCATGTTTTCTGGACATGTACCATGATATTACCATGTTTTCTGGACATGTACCATGATATTACCATGTTTTCTGTACATGTACCATGATATTACAATGTTTTCTGTACATGTACCATGATATTACAATGTTTTCTGGACATGTACCATGATATTACCATGTTTTCTGTACATGTACCATGATATTACAATGTTTTCTGGATATGTACCATGATATTACCATGTTTTCTGGACATGTACCATGATATTACCATGTTTTCTGGATATATACCATGATATTACCATGTTTTCTGGATATGTACCATGATATTACCATGTTTTCTGGATGTATACCATGATATTACTATGTTTTCTGGATATGTACCATGAAATTACCATGTTTTCTGGATATGTACCATGATATTACCATATTTTCTGGATATGTACCATGATATTACCATGTTTTATGGATATGTACCATGAAATTACAATGTTTTCTGGATATATACCATGATATTACCATGTTTTCAGGACATGTACCATGATATTACCATGTTTCCAGGACATGTACCATGATATTACCATGTTTTCTGGATATGTACCATGAAATTATCATGTTTTCTGGATATATACCATGATATTACCATGTTTTCTGGACATGTACCATGATATTACCATGTTTTCTGGATATATATATACCATGATATTACCATGTTTTCTGGACATGTACCATGAAATGATCATGTTTTCTGGACATGTACCATGATATTACCATGTTTTCTGGATATATACCATGATATTACCATGTTTTCTGGACATGTACCATGAAATGATCATGCATTCTGGATATATACCATGATATTACCATGTTTTCTGGATATGTACCATGATATTACCATATTTTCTGGATATGTACCATGATATTACCATGTTTTCTGGATATGTACCATGATATTACTATATTTTCTGGATATGTACCATGATATTACCATGTTTTCTGGATATGTACCATGAAATTACAATGTTTTCTGGATATATACCATGATATTACCATGTTGTTTGGAACATCTTGTAGACTAAAATGTCAAATTAGTCTCAACTTTTCGATAAAGGTGGATGAAATGTATAACGGTTCCTCTTTATATATTTGTGGTTGTATAACTGTGTCTCTGTGTGTGTGTGCAGGCTGGAGTTTCAGTATGGGTTCAGCGTATCAGTTTCATAGTTGGCGTGTGTTCGTGGTGGTCTGCGCGCTGCCATGCGTCTCAGCAGTCGTGGCACTCACGTTCATGCCAGAGAGTCCACGATTCTACCTAGAGGTAAATTATGTTTATATTTGTGTATTCTCTTGCGTGTGCATATTATGTGTGTATGAAGATCTCTTTATTCTCTGTCTATTCAGATGGGGAAACACGACGAGGCGTGGATGGTTCTTAAACAGATTCATGACACCAACATGCGTGCTCGCGGAGAACCAGAGAAAGTCTTTACAGTGAGTAACACACATGTGCACAGATACACACATTTACTTAGTTATTAAAACGAGATCATCAAAAATATGAGCTGTACTGAATTGGGCAAATCAGCCGGGAAGGGGATAAAGACGAGCCGGAGGTGCCCGTTCGAGAGAGAGAGATGCACGCGGCCACGTTGCATGGTTCCCGCCTCCGCCTTGCCCATCCTGAACCTGTTACAGTAGTGCCGAAACCCGGGAAGGAGGAGGGATGCGCTGTTACGGAGTCCTCACCGCTTCCATCCGCCAAAGGAGCAGCCGCGGCCCTCTACCTGGGGACGGAGGGATTGCTGCCGGCCGGCAAGTGCTGGAGGAGCTGCGGACATATACCGAAGACAGGGAGGGTCGGTTCCGTCCGCCACGGGCCAGAGGACTCGCTGCTGTCCGCCGGTAGAGCGGTTGAGGACCGCGCGACAGCATGTCCAGGAGCCGGCGAACAACTATTTCTCTCCTCTTGCTCTCTCTGTCGCTACGCCTCGCTCTTCCCTCTCACCTTTCCCTCCCCTCGTCTATCCCAGTGTGCTAGAAAGGCGGGGAAGACCTGCTGGCAGGCACGGCCAGAAAGGCAACGGGTTTCCCCGACTCCCCATGTTTAAGAAGTTTGCAAATGTTCACTCTCTCAAACTTTACTAAACCACATCACTGCACAGGTAATGTCCCGTCTCTCTGTCTCCCCCTGTAGGTGAACCGTATAAAGATCCCCAAACACCTGGATGAGCTGGTGGAGATGCAGTCAGAGTCGTCAAACCCTGCGGCCAAAGTGTTATTCAGAATCCAAAATGAACTGCATGGAGTGAGTGAACAAACACCTGAACACTTAACCCAGATCAGACTCCCGAATGAACACGCTCTAATTTGTAGATCCCAAACAGAGTCTTTACAAAGAATGCACATAATCCATCCATCCATCCATCTTCAACCGCTTATCCGAAGTCGGGTCGCGGGGAAAGCAGCTCCAGCAGGGGGCGCCAAACTTCCCTATCCCGAGCCACA
>JAVLUX010000200.1:850000-870000 GCA_032164185.1 Moxostoma hubbsi | reverse complement strand
CGGTGCTTGAGTAACACTGGTCATAACATTTGTTTTTCATGGTCTGATCTCTCTCTCATAAATGTTGTGGTCATGTCTCAGCCACACACAGCGCCAGGAAATTAAAAACCTCTTATCGCTTGTCTCCTCTTCTCGTCTTCCTCTCATGAATGGGATGTCTGTCTAATCTGTTGTTTTAGCGTACAGCTCTTTTTAATTACTGATGTCAGTCATTCTCAGTATCTCTAGTGGATTAAAAGCAGTTTCCTCTCCTGTCCTGTTTTTCAGATTTGTTAGCATGAAGTTTAAATCCGTGACTTTCATCGACTCCACCTTTCAGAGCTGTTATTTTGAGGACGTGAGCTCCATTGGCTCTTACTTCAAGAACTGCACCATCATTGAAGCTTTCTTCTATAATACAGGTGAGACTGCGTCTTGTAAAGTCTGGAAGATATCAGTGAATTTTACAAGTGTCATTTTTAAGCCTGGAAACGTCATGGAAATTTCTGTTGTGAATTTACAATTTTCTAGTTGTGCTCAACTGGTATATTTAATCTACTAGTTCAATCCAGCAAATCCTCATCCAGATGACTGGGAAAGTCATGGAAATGTTTTGGTCAAAAAGAGTGGGGGGGGGAACCTGTATATCTAATCTGAGAACATTTATGGAAATTTTGTCCAGTTCAAACAGAATCGCAAATTGTGTATTTACGTTTGCATTTCCTCATCGTGAACACAAAGTGTGAATTTCCAGTGTTGTATTAAAATAATAACGGCAATGAGTCTGTAAAGCGGGTTAGGATGGGCAAGGAGGAGGCAAGAACCGGCTTCTCAATATAAATAATTATTTAATGAGAACTTAAACCAAAACACAAACATAAACACATACAGGGCAGCCATTTGTAATTTTCTCTCTCTCGAACCGTCATCACCAGCTGCCTTTATCTCTCGCGCGCCCCATCAGGCTGATTGGGGACCGGGCGTGCGACATTCCAGCCCAGCTCCGCCCCCCTCCACTCCACACTCCTCCCAGCGTTACCTCAGGCACCGGCATGACATACCCCCCCCCCCCCCCTTCCCTGGGGAGGGGTGTGCTTTGCGACTTGTCTGCCGGCCGGTTATCCCCATCTTCCTCGACCTGGGAGGAGACAGGAGGGGAAAACAACAACAAAAAAATGAAATGCTCTCCACACTCTCCGGCGGACGACAGCCGCTCCTCTCCGGGCGAACCGGACTCAACCTCCGACCCCCAGCGGACAGAACGCCCCTCCGCTTTCCTGGCGACGCGTGGGGACATTCCTCCGCCCCTGGCAGCGGCCCTACCGCTCCGGGCGGTCAGGGAGTTACTTCCCTCCTCCCCTCGCGGACGGCGGTCTTCCCTTGACCCCTCCACGTCTCTGGGGACGGCAGGGCACTCCTCCGCCCCCGGCAGCGGCTCCCTCGCTCCAGGCGGTCGGGGAATCCAGTCCCCACTCGCCCCGCGGACAGCGGCCGTTCCCCGCGTCCGGGCGGTCGGGCCACTCCGTCACCCGGCAGATGGCAGCAGCGCTCCCCTGGGTGGACGGCAGTGTCGAGGACTCTGCGACGGGCATCCCTCCTCCTTCCCGGGTTTCCCGGGTTTATTAAATAATAATTTAATGAGAACTTAAAACAAAAGACACAAACACAAACATGACGGACATGTCCGTAAACAATCTCTCTCTCCCGCACCATCATCTGCGATCGGCCTTTATCCCCCTCATTGGTAAACAGGTAAATAGGGGGCGTGTGCATGTTCATTAACAATGATAATAATACAAGCCCATAAAAAGGCATATAAGGAAGGGACCCGGACTCACTAGTAAATGCTGTTAATGTCTATGCGGAACAGTAATTAAATCAATCTTAGGAATGAAGTGCATTCACATCGTAACATTTTGATTTACCAAGCACAATAAAGTCTCAAAGAATGGTAAATAAACTTACCAAAGCGCTTTACACTGTGTCACAATCACCCATTCACACTCACACACTCATACACCAGTGATGGCAGAGCTGCCATGCAAGGTGCTAGCCTGTCATTGGGAGCAACTTGGGGTTCAGTGTCTTGCCCAAGGACACTTCGGCATGTGGAGTCATGTGGGCCGGGAATCGAACCGCCAACCCTGTGATTACCAGCCGACCCGCTCTACCACCTGAGCCACAGCCACCCCAGCATGATCATTAAACTGGCTTGTTTTATCAGTTATTATTCTCTAGTGTTATATGATCAAAATTCATCATATTTCAGGCTTTGGAGCAATTAGGGATGCACCGACTAGCACAGTGTTGGATCTCATTTGGGCTGGTGATACTGATGTTTTAAGACGGATCGGGTATTAGCTTAATGAGCCCGATCCAAATGCGTTACTGTGTTAGTCATGTTCATTAATGTCAAGCTCCAAAAATGACATAAAAGTCCCCATATCACTCGCATATTTTATTCAAACCCAGTAAAAGTCATGCGACAGCTTTGAGAATCGCAAAAGGCTGCGTTATAATAATAAGTAAATATACAGTATGCATGCCCAGTGCACCGGAGGATCATTTGACCAGAATTTGAATAAGAAGTGAATGAAACTACTGTGAACTAGCCCACAAACAGACACTTACAGGACATCCTGGAGAGATCCGACCGTCAAAATAAAAGCCGGAAGGATTTAAAGTTAAAGGTGCACGATTGAAATATATAAATGTTGCATTTTAAAATACTAGATAATACTTGCATTAATCATTATTATCATTATGGGAGTATTTGTTTACAAATTACAACAATATTTAAGTTGAATGTGTTCCAAAATAAATAACTGTGTGAATGTAAACTGGACTGATGTCTTATGACTAAATTGAATAAAAAATACATCTATAAAAATAAAGTTGATCTTTTTTTTTATCTTTTTGTAATAATAATAGAGTATCCACTGTATAAATGACTTACATGAAGGTATAAGTGAACAATATGCAATGTTTGGGGAATAAAGGGGTAACAACCCGGAGAATTACAAATAATTTATACTGTTTGTATTTTATAAATAAGGGGTAACTAGTCTAATATTACATGGTATGCATGACCTATATGCTAATCAACATGTTATTTATACTGTAAGTATTGTATAGCTAACGTGTATCTATTCAAATATTATGTGGTATGTGTGACTTTCTATGTTAAACAACATTTTTACATTTGCAAGCAATTTAGCAAGAATATACAATGCATACCTTTTATAATAATACATAGGTATTATATTATAATATATATATATATATATATATATATATATATATATATATATTATATTATATATATGTATAATATATATATATATACAGTGTATATATATATATGTATGCCTAGGTATTTTGTTTTTAATCACAGGGTACATATTCTAATATTTTAGGATTCTGTGTGTTTACACTTTAAATTGCAGGTTGTAATCTAAAGCGTTTCCAAAGTTGTTTATCTTTACATTTAAAAGAGTACCCCAATTAGCTCCACACAATGAGGTATAGATACTCTAAACCAGTTCTGAGATTTCAGATATCAGATTGGAAGAGAAAAAGGTTTATCGGTGCATCCCAAGGAGCAATTCACCAATGATGAATAACCTTAAATTCAGTCTGACAGACTCATTCACCAATGTGTCGTACACTAACGGCTATAAATGTTTCTATTAATAATATGAAACTGCATTATTTTTCCATAGGTTTGTCCTTATGACAAGGGATTTACTCTGTACACCAGGAGACTGTTACTCAATTTTGCCTTGGGGCATGACTTTTAAAAAAATCAACCCTTGCTCTATTATATTGGAAGAAAAGACAACAAAAGACGGGCTTTGTTCTACCCTTGTCGGTTCTTCACATATCAGTGATCTCGCTGTAAGACGCAGTATGTTCTGTCGAGCTCCAATGAGTCACAGAGAACAGAGAGAGAGAGCTGCTTGATGTTTAAATAACATAATGTATTAAAACCCCTTGACTTTGAAGTTTAAATTGGTTGTAATTCATTGGCATTTGGAGGCAAAAAGACGAGCAGATGCATTAGATGAGAAACAGGATTAAAGGTAAAAGCTTAGAAACACGGATAATAAAAAGAAGGCTGATACAGCAACAATAACAACAAACACGTGAATTCGCTAAGATACCTTAAGCATAAGAACATGATGATGCCAATTGAATACAATTTCTAATCAAATTTAAATGCATGATATGCAGATTAATTATTCAAATCAATCGCAGTTAATGTACACATGCGTCAGACGGACGTTTTTGAAGCGTCTCACTTTGGTAACGTGTGTCATGTCCAGATAAACGTAGTTTGAAACACATTTCGAGACCCCTGCATTGGAGAAACTGAATGGCGAATAGGATAGAGGGTAATGTGCACATGTGAAATTGTACGGTGTGTGTGTGCGTAGGCTGGTTTTATTACAAATGGTTATAGAAGCAGACAGCGATCGGGTCATTTGAGAGGTCTGGCTGACTCAGGAAACCGCCTTGTACAAACTCCAGAACTCAGCAGATCCAATGTAAACACACTCACACCAGAGAGAGAGAAAAGAGGCCTCGTGGGAAATTGAGTTCACTTCTCTAATGCTACAGTTTCAGAACATCTAAAGAAACTAAATGACAGAGAGGGGGAGTAGATGTGGAAACAGGCTTTTTTGCAAAAGTGTTAGGTCATGTAGAGATCGTGAACGAGGAGAGGCGTAGATTTGCCGTGCATGCTGAAATGCAGTAATAGGTTTTTCATCTGAAGTTAAATTCCCTATTGGCCCTCATGTGCTGTGTACAAAATGTACACCTAACTGTTACCAGAAGAGGACATTAAAGCATCTATAGCTATCTGTCATTCTGTCTAGCTAGCTAACTAGCAGTCTATCTGTCTAGCTAGCTAGCTAGCTAGATAGCTAACTAGTAGTCTATCTAGCTAGCTAACTAGCAATCTATCTGTCTATCTAGCTAGCAGTCTATCTGTCAATCTAGCTAGCTAAGTAGCGGTCTATCTGTCTATCTAGCTAGTTAACTAGTGGTCTAACTGTCTATCTAGCTAGCGGTCTATCTGTCTATAGCTAGCTAACTAGTGGTCTATCTGTCTATCTAGCTAGCTTACGTGCAGTCTATCTGTCTGTCTAGATAGCGGTCTATCTGTCTATGGGCTATAGCTAGCAGTCTATCTTGTCTATCTAGCTAGCTAACTAGCAGTCTATATATCTAACTAGCTAGCTAACCAATAGTCTATCTTGCTAGCTAACAAACAGTATCTGTCTAGCTAGCTAACTAGCGGTCTATCTGTCCATCTAGCTAACTAGTGGTCTATCTGTCTATCTATCTAGCAATAGATCTGTCTATATAGCTAGCTAACTAGTGGTCTATATGTCTATCTAGCTAGTGGTCTATCTGTCTTTCTAGCTAGCTTATGTGCAGTCTATCAAGCTAGCTAACTAGCAGTCTATCTAGTGAGCAGTCTATCTGTCTATCTATCTAGCTAACTAGCGGACTCTATGTGTATCTAGCTAGTGGTCTATCTGTCTATGTTGCTATCTTATGCGCAGTCTATCTAGCTAGCTAGCTAGCTAGCATTCTATTTGTCTAGCTAGCTAGCGGATTATCTGTAAATCTAGATAGCTAACTATCAGTCTATCTAGCTAGTTAACTAGCTGTCTATTAGTCTAACTAGCTAGCTAACTAGTGGTCTGTCTGTCTATCTAGCTAGCAAACTAGCAGTCTTTCTGTCTATCTAGCTAGCGGTCTAGCTATCAATCTAGCTAGCTAACTAGCAGACTATCTGTCTATCTAGCTAGTTAACTAGTGGTCTATCTATCTAGATAACTAGCTTACCAGCGGTCTCTCTCTGTCTGTTTAGCTAGTTAACTAGCTGTCTATCAGTCTAACTAGCTAGCTAACTAGCAGTCTATCTGTCTATCTAGCTATCGGTCTATCTATCAATCTAGCTAGCTAACTAGCAGACTATCTATCTAGCTAGCGGTCTATCAATCTAGCTAGCTAGCTAGCAGACTATCTGTCTATCTAGCTAGCGGTCTATCTATCAATCTAGCTAGCTAACTAGCAGACTATCTTCTATATAGCTAGTTAACTAGCAGTCTATCTGTCTATCTAGCTAGCTAACCAGCTGTCTATCTGTCTAGCTATCTAACTCACGGTATATCTGTCTATCTAGCTAGTTAACTAGTGGTATATCTAACTAGCTAACTATCAGTCTATCTGTCTAGCTAACTAACTAGCAGTCTGTCTAGTTAGCGGTCTAGCGGTCTCAACCTAACTAGCGGCCTCTATCTATCTAGCGGTCTACCTATCTAGCTAGCAAGCTAGTAGTCTAGCTAGCTAGCAGTCTACCTATCCAGCGATCTGTCTCTCTGTCTGTTTCTTCCACTAGTTGTCCTATAAGTTGCATTTGATAAATATTATAAACTGAAAAATATCTTCTAAATGCAAGTAACACAGTATCTTCTGATTGTTTTATACAGATATTGACGACTCAAAATTCATAGGTTCTTCTGTGATCAACTCCACGTTTGCGCTCAATAAGACAGGCTGTCAGATGACATTCGATGACGACTACAGTGCGTATTGGGTGTATTTCATAAACTTCCTTGGAACATTAGCCGTGTTGCCAGGCAACATAGTCTCCGCCCTCCTGATGGATAAAGTTGGCCGTTTGAGCATGTTAGGTAAGTAGCTTCACGATAGATTACCATACCAAAACAATTCGATTTTTTTTTTGTATCTGCATGAATTAAACTCAGTACTACTAAAATACTACCAACAATTTACAACTGAATTAACATTATGTATAGTTATTTTAACTAATAATTGTAAAAATAGATTTGTAAGAATATATATAGTGTATATATATATATATATATATATATATGTATGTGTGTGCTGAGAAATATTTGTGGAAGCGTTAAATGAAATTACAATATATTTATACTTTTGCATTTGTTTATTTTGACACATACTGATTTTACAGAGTTAATACAGTGATAATGACACGCTTACTTTTATATCACTTTTTGCAGGTTTGCTATGTTTTTGGCCATATTTAGGCCATATAAATCAAATTAATTTCATGTTAATATGATGTTACAGATTCACAACACATGATTTACACGTATGCAAAGCATCAAAATACTGCAATTCTGTATGCCTGACTGCACTTTTATTTACACTTTCCAAAATCTTTCTTGGCATTAAATGATCTGAACATTGTTTTAAATGCACTTAATTGCTATGAAAATAATGTTGCAATGTAAAAATCTTAAAAATAATTTTTAAACATGCTTAATTTTCTTTATGAGGAATGCAATGTACTGTATGAAAATGTCATGTTTGATTTTGGGCTGAAAAATGACCCGGACAATTCTTCAGTTTTCACGAGATTCACCCAATTACTAAATTAAACGCAATTGGTTGATGTTGTTGTGTTGTTCGCATTTACGTTTTCATTGTGTTGTTGTTGTTCAGGTGGCTCTATGGTGTTGTCAGGCATCAGTTGTTTCTTTCTGTGGTTCGGTACGAGTGAATCGATGATGATTGCGATGCTCTGCCTTTATAATGGACTCAGTATCTCTGCCTGGAACTCTCTAGATGTGGTGACGGCCGAACTGTATCCCACCGACAGGAGGTACAATATATGGACACACACATTCACACCATCACTAACAAGCACATACACATGTTCTTAAGGCCATTTTACATGTGTTGCATCAACATTTCCCAATGCATTGAACAAATGTTACAAACCACAATGTTACCCCCGGTAGCAACACATTCTCACACCCAACTCGTCACATATTGACGCTTTTGACAGGACCCCTTGGCGTCACATTTTAACGCCCTGGGTATACCTTTGGCGTCATTTTTCGACGCGTTGGGTAGTCCGATAGATTTCTATAGAGGATTTTAAAAATAAACATATAAAAAACTTTGATTAATTGAACACAATCGTAGCATATTATATATATTTATTAACATCAACAAACCTCTGATAAAAATACGTTATCCAGCATGCTCTAGTTACCAGTACCTAAGAAAACGCTTAAACTGCTTACTTGCACACGCCGTGGAGCGTTGTTAAACTCACCTTGAATGCGGTTTTGGTTAAGACTACCCAACGCGTCGAAAAATGACGCCAAAGGTATACCCAGGGCGTTAAAATGTGACGCCAAGGGGTCCTGTCAAAAGCGTCAATATGTGACGAGTTGGGTGTGAGAATGTGTTGCCGGTAGCGTGTTGTAGCTTAACAATCAAAGATCAAACCGTTATGAATCTGAGCCCATTGACGCTTAACTTTCAAGGCACAGTCAATGATTACCATGCAATTCGATGGAAGAGATACTAAGGCTTTGTGTAGCTAGATTTAGTACATCAAGTTCGACACAACGCCATAGGCACTTTCAGAGAAAAAATGACGCATGCCAGAAAATCATACTGTAGGTAGTCAATCAGGATGGCCCTTACCGCCACGTATACCACCACGGTAAAAGCACACCGCCAGGTGGCACGAAGGGGCAGTTTGGACCGTTGTTAAGTCAGAACAAAATAGGCTAGTATGGTGACATTTTCATTTGTTAATAAACAATGCAACGGCCGATCAACTGGATGTGGCATTGTGATAAAGAGCTCTGAGGCGTTCAGTTCCAGCCTATTAAAACTCTATAGCACCACTTAGTGGTTAAAGCTGCTAATGCATAATGCAGCGGCAACTGTGGCAGTCAAAAGGCCATTCTGGTTGAGTACCGCCTGTACAGTGCACTCTTACGTCTGCATTCACAGGACCTCATTTATGAAACACAAGCAGAACTTGCGTTAATTGTTCACAGATCCATTTATACATAAACTGTTGCATCGAATTGAATGCAACTGTTTACTGTCCACACTTGCCGCTCTCTTGTTACCTAGCAACCTGTAAACTCACTCGTTGTGATGCTATATGCTATGTCTTTAATTTGGCATTTGTGATGAAGCCCAAAATCTCGTGAAAGAGACTTCAGACTTAAAAAAACGATCAAAATGCTAACACTTCTAATATTGCTAATTGCTAACACTCATACTCTCTCTCCTGTAGGGGAACTGGCTTTGGGTTTTGTAATGCCATGTGTAAGCTGGCCGCAGTTTTGGGGAATCTAATATTTGGTTCGTTGGTCGGAATCAGTAAATCTATTCCGATCCTGCTGGCGTCATCCGTACTGGTCTGTGGTGGTCTGGTGGGCTTGCGGCTACCCGACACCCGCGGCAATGTCCTCATGTGACCCTACTGTATGGTGACCTCTGAACCCTGAGTTGCCACGGAAACAGGCAGGACACGCTCAGGGTGACAGTGGAGGTGACTGCAACATGTGACATTATATGTTTGGTTTATTTATTCATGTAAAGCTTTTGTTAAAATTTGGTTGTTAATTTATTGACAATTATTTATTGCCGTTTTGCACTTTTTTGACTTGCCCAGTGCCCAGTTTAGGCCAAAACAAGATTTTTATGCCTTAGCTATGGTAAATCAAATGTTATGATGCCTGTTTTGCCAAATAAAAATGTAAAAAAACAAACAATAGTGAGCTTTTGATCTAATCTGGGCAGGCGAATAATAATAATAATAATAATAATTATTATTATTATTATTACGTCTTTTTAAACTAATTTATTATTATTATTATTATTATTATTATTACGTATTAAACGACTTTAATTCAACACAAAAAAAAAATCAGGTGATTTTATTGTTTTTTTAATTATTATTTATTTATTTTACATTCCAGAAACGCTTTTTGTGTCCTTGAAATGATGATGCTTTTACACTCTAACGCGAGTAAAAAAAAAAAAAGGCCATTTAGAAATTAGCGATAAACGCTTTTATTGTTAGTCTTGTCGAATTCGTTGGTGACTTCCACCAAAACATTTCTTTAACAACGTACGATAACAATTAAACAGTTTACATTTTCAGCTTTTTATAATGATAATGATACGTCAAAACGCACTCTGACCGCCGCCATAAGGACACGCTTTAGACTTCATTCTTTCCTTCGTGAACTTTGTCGTCAGTGTAGCTGAAATGAACTTTAATTGCCGTCTTGGTCTTTTTTCACTGGGTTAAAGGTGTCCTAAACTAGTCCTGACTTTAACCCTAGCTGCTTCCTCGGAAAACTGAATGGCCTATGCTTACTATCCGTGCCTCCTTCCTCTAAAATTCCTCCACCGGTCTCCTGTCAGCCTCTTGTAGGTTGTAGTAATACATCATGCGGCATAACCGAGAGTTTGTGTTTGCGAAGCTTTTCCTGGAAAGCTACTGCTCAATCCAACAGCTCTGTTTAGAAATATATGTCGTGTTTTTAAAAATGTTGCCTTCTCATCACATTTCACAGCATTTTGAAGGTTGCTAACTCTAATTGTGCAATATCGTAGGAATATGCACGATCACGGCCACAAAATACAAAATAAAAGCCATTTAGCCTGGTCTGACGGTACTGACTAACAGGCCCTGTTGCTGCTGTCTACATGCACTGAAGTACACTAAGGCCAGAAACATACTCTACGCAAGTATGCAGATGTGAATGTTTGGCCATTGCAAACGCATTGTGTCTTAACACGTCGCTGTAAAAACACGTCCGTCCACAAGGGGGCGATAAAGCAACTAATGCTAACAATAGACATGCCGACATTTGAACTAATTTTAACTTACTCTGCAAGATTCTCTTAAAACGTTGACTTGAGTTGACCTCAGAGAAAAAAACTGACCATAGAAGAAGACAGTTTACGCTAATGCACGCTATAGCGCCCCTTGTGGCAATGCTGAGAATGCAATGTGTATTTGTTTCGACGAGTGAAACTCAGCTGGAGTACCTAGAAATGTTTGTGTTCGTGTACTTGTGTAGAGGATGTTTCGGGCTTTATAATCGTAATTTTATTTTGTTGTGTGTATGCCAGGAAAGTAAAGATATAAACATTTGTTTGGAATTCGTCGTGGGGAACAACATTGCTAAATGTGTATTAATGTCTGCCTGATAAGTAAAAAAAATATGAAAAACATAATTTTTTCATTGTCACATGCAAATGTCTCTTCATAAGTAGGTGTAGATATCTTATATTTACTGAAAAGAGTAACTCCTTTATGTCTATAGATGTTTATTTTGGCTTGTTGTAAGATTTCGGGGTGTTATTTGAGTTATAGAAAAGATGATTCAGTGTCTTTTATATGTTAGAAAACAGCTAAATCCTGTATACAAAGGCTACGTCTACATTAATCCGGATACATTTGAAAACGGCATTTTCGTTTCAAAACGCTCTCCGTCCACACTAGCGTTTTCACGCATTTTCCAAAAGTTGCTCGTCCACACTGAAATAAACGTAATAGATTTAATAAACTTAAATCGTGTCACTGCGCATGCGGGAAATCCCCGTTGCATGTACGGTCTGAAACGCAATAGTTCTCGTGTTCTGTCGCCGGACACCAATTCCGAGTAATCTTCCCGACGCCTCTGAAGGATCGCAATGTGATGGTTGAACAAAGTGACGTTTATTTTTTAATAACGCTATCAAAGTATCACGTACAACAGCGCCACTATAACACGGGCCGCCATCTTGATTGTTTTGGTTGGATAGATCACATGACTAAAAACACGTCATCGTTTTCCAAAGCATCTGTTTTCACAGTCCACACTACAACGCGAAAACAGCGTTTTCAAATGTATCCACTTTGGAGTGCGTTTTCAGAAAGCTCCATTTTCGTGGTCAAAAACGTCATCTCAGTTTGGACGGAAGGCCAAAACGGAGAGAAAAATATGCGCTTTCAAACGAAAACATATTAGTGTGGACAGGCCGCCATCTTGATTGTTTTGGTTGGATAGATCACATGACTGCGTCACATGACAACAAATACATCATCATTTTCACATATATCCGTTTTCACAGTCCGAACTACAACGCGAAAAGTGCATTTTCAAATTTATCCACTTTGGAGTCAAAAAGCAGCGTTTTGAACAAAAACTTATTAGTGTGGACAAGGCCTAATATATTTTCGTTTCGAAAACACATCTTTTTCTCTCCGTTTTTGCCTTCCGTCCAAACTGAGATGCCGTTTTTTTCTCAGCGAAAACGGCACTTTTTGAAAACGCACCCCAAAGTGGATACATTTGAAAACGCTGTTTTCGCGTTGTAGTGTGGACTGTGAAAACAGATGCTTTGGAAAACGATGATGCATTTTTAGTCATGTGATCTATCCAACCAAAACAATCAAGATGGCGGTCCGTGTTATAGCGGCACTGTTGTACGTGATACTCACTTTGATAGCATTGTTAAAAAATAAATGTTACTTTGTTCAACCATCACATTGCGATCCTTCAGAGGCGTCGGGAAGATTACTCGGAATTGGTGTCCGGCGACAGAACACGAGGACAATTGCGTTTCAGACCGTACATGCAACGGGATAAATCGCAGTGACATGATTTAAACGTTTTCAGACTGTCATGGAGCGTTCAGACCAGAGACGTCGAGAGCGTCAAATCGACTGGAAGGCATTCATTTTCTATGGCACCCAGCGTCTCTCAGCGGCGAGAAGCGGCACGCTCGTGGCCGGCGCAGTTTGGGCATTGTGGGCATCAGAGGAAATTTAAAGTGCGGGCTACATTATGGTAATGAGCTTTGACGCAGTTGGGCGGCGACCTATTGGAATATAGAAGAGCTCCGCTCTAGCGAAGTCACCACCGTGTAAACTTTGGTTGCCGTGGCAGGTTTTCCCGTAATAAAACACTGATTTGACCCATTGCACTACACAACCAGGACCCCAGTTATTATTACAAATGTATTTTATTTTGTTTATTTTGGTAACAAACAACCATAAATTGAATTACTTTCTGTCATCGATCGATTTCTTACTTTCACATTTAAAATATTTTGTGATGATATGCGCTACTTGTGATAGGTCGGCAAACAGATACCGGTCGACATGTCTGGATGTTTTGTGGCCCCTTTAAATAAAGTTCACAAAATCAAGCATTCTGAACGAACGTTGCCGCCTATTTCAAATACGCCAGAGCGTCCATGAATCTTCCATAGCGTTGTTGGCAGGGCAGCCAGAGCAAATTATGACGCCCTCGCCGCCGTCCACACTAGCGTTTTGAAACGAAAACGCCGTTTTCAAATGTATCCGGATTAATGTAGACGTAGCCGTAGTGTGGACAAGACCTACATTTGGTCCACAATTTCGAACAAATTGATTTCGTCTCTCAAGAATTTGAGGGATGAATTTGATGACGTGTTTGAAGTTTCTGTGGCGGTACATTTGAACTGTTGCTTTTATTTTCCCTTCAGTCTCATTTCTCAGCTGAACAAACTCAAAATGTGGCCTGAATGAAAAGTAAAACCCAAACAAGCTAATAATATGTCCGATGATCGACACCCCTGCATGAGCGTATTGAAACCTTGTGTTGCAATGCTTTGTCTGTTGTGCTCTTGAAGAGTTTGATTTGTTTATTTATTGTTGGAAAGATGAATGTATCATTATTGTGAGTGTGTGATGTCGTTCTGAAATGGGTTTCGATTGGTTGTGGATCTGGCATGCAAACGACACGTCTGCCCTGTCAAATTCATTTTGTCAAAGTGTCTGTGACGTCACTGGCCAAATATCTCTCCATGGTTTTATTTTGAAAAGAGAGAGAACATGCCATGTGTAATGTAAAGAGAAATAAAGTGGATTCGGTTTGGATCCAGATGTACCGCTATTAAAGAGTTTCATTCTCTATAACACACTGGTGTCTGATTCTTTGTTTTACTTTAAAAAAAGGACCCCAAATTCATTTTTGATTTAAAAAAAAATCCCTAAGAATAAAAAAAATAAGACCATAATGGACACTTACCCATATCGAAATCTGATATATGGCCAGATATGAACATGATTTTAAAATTATAGTTCACATATTTGAGCATAAATGTAAATATTCAAATTCCACTAGTATTTGGGAAAATATGCTACATATGGCACTTTTTGTAATATTTTGAAACCTTATTTTAACATATACAGTATATCATAAATTGCAATATATTGCTATATGGGTAAATTCCCATTTTTATTTATTTTTAACATTTTTAAGAATTTCAGTTTATGATTTAGGATCTTATTTAAAAATGAGAGGATTCTTGTTTGATCCCATTTTGATTGGTTCCAAAATACAATAGCAATTGCATCACCAAGTCTTTAGGGATAATTCTTAATCATTATATGAATACTTACGATATAAATATACATTCAATATTTAATCATTCAACTCAGTCCTAATTAACTATCTGGATTGTTTAAAACTAATAAATATCAGACAGTCCCGTAGACACGGGGGTTCGGGTAGTTCGAACGACTGGACCTCCTCACTGGCAAAGGTCATTCATTCAGTTCACGTGCATGTTGTTATACATGAAAAAAATAAATAAGAAAAAACCTGTAAAATACATATTCACATCCAGAATGTTCTTAAAACTTACTACAGGTGATATTATCACAGTATGATCAATTATATAAGTACAGTAATCAATTATTCTAGAAAAATATTCACTAAAATTCACCAAAATTATGTTTTCTCATTTTAAAAGCTGTCGTTTTTTTTAGTGATTAAGTAGTAAGTCCTTCTATCCTCTAAAATTGATTACTGTACTTATATAATTGATCATACTGTGTGTCGGTCTGTTCTCTGGGAAGTTATAAGAACATTCTAGATGTGAAAATGTATTTATGTACATATTCTCCTGCTTTCCTGCTCTTTTCGCGCCATTCTCATTATCCGGCTGGATGTCGTTGGCCTCACTGATTTAGCGCGGGAAAGTTTAACGTTCGATATTCGGGTTGGCAGATGTAAGGGACCGTCTGAAAACTCCACTCACTACGCTAAAACATATATGTCCACTCTTTCATTTAATTTACGTTCTACATAAAACACATTTTCACATCTAGAATGTTCTTATAACTTCCCAGAGAACAGACAGACACACAGTATGATCAATTATATAAGTACAGTAATCAATTTTAGAGGATAGAAGGACTTACTACTTAATCACTAAAAAAAATATTTTGGTGAATTTTAGTGAATATTTTTCTAGAATAATTGATTACTGTACTTATATAATTGATCATACTGTGATAATATTACCTGTAGTAAGTCTATCTGTCCTCTGGGAAGTTCTAAGAACATTCTAGATGTGAAAATGTATTTTACAGGGTTATTTCTATGTATTTTTCATGTGTAACATGCACGTGAATTGAACTAATGAGTGGACATATATGTTTTAGCGTAGTGAGTGACATTTTCAGACGGTCCCTTACATCTGCCAAACCGAATGTCGACCGTTAAACTTTCCCGCGCTAAATCAGTGAGGCCAACGACTTCCAGCTGGATAGTGAGAATGGCGCGAAAAGAGCAGGAAAGCAGGAGAATATTGAACATGTGCTCAAAAAGATGCCAAACACGGTACAGTTCTTATACTTGTCAAGCAATTTGACAACATTGTAGTAAATATTTTAAGTGCATCAAAAAGCGTGCTCGTTAACATACCAGCAAGCTAATCCAGCACAATTTAGTGCATAAAAAGTCACCAAAATTAAGTATCTGAACCTCATAATTAAATACAAAAATAGGGGAAAAACTGCAAAAAGGTCCACTTTTTGAAAGAAAGTACCCTCCCTTCCCCTAGGCTGTCTACAGGCCTGTCAGATCTGTTCAAATTAATAAAATTAATGAGAAAACAAATACATTATCAAACTACAAATTCACAGACTTGTCTTATTCTGACCTCGATTGACCAGACGTGATTGATATTGTTTTCGAAAAGGTATATAAGGACAAAAAAGTGCAAAATAATGACATTTCCTAATGGAGTACTCTTGAAAATAACATCTGAGTGAGCAGAAAGTCTGTTTGTATATTCGCCTCTAGATGGCGCTCTAGCTCCAAGTAAATCACATGCAGTCATTAATACAATCTGTCTGGACATATTAACTGCACATCGAAACAGCTCCAGTACTTTTATTGGTCCAGTACTGTCTCTGTTATTGATCTGTGGTGTGTAATTCTAGCAGGTTTCTGTAATGATCTGCAGTTTTGACTGGCATCAACTGTTACTGACTCAACTCTTCTGCACACAGAGACAGCAACATCACCAAGCTGCACACTCATGAAGGTGAAAATAATAATAATAATATCTAATGTTATTATATTACATATAATGTATTGATAATGTACAGTATATTTAGAAAATGTTAAATGTTATTGTATTATTATTAGCATTGTTATTAATAACAATAACTAATCTTAATATGCTTAAATACAATTCATTAATTAAATTAAGACTACTACTAATAATACACTGTAATATTATTTATTTGGTACATATATTTAAATCTATTTATAAAACTGCATTTTTAATGCATATATATATATATATATATATATATATATATATATATATATATATATATATATATATATATATATAATGTACTGATTACTGTTCTTTTATTTACTTTACCAAATTTAATATTACTTAATTTACACACATTTAAAAATATCTATTTATAAATATGCCTAAATATTTATTAATATATTTTATTTTTATACAAATATATATAATAATATATAATATTATAAACAATAAAAACATAAAATCTACTGATTACTGTTCTTTTATTTACTGTACAAAATATAATATTTATTTTACGCATATTTATTTAAATATTTAATTTAATTATATCTATTTATAAATATGCCTAAATATTTATGGCATGTATTTTTATACAAATATATATATAATAAAATATAATATTATTTATTTTTCACATAATTATTTAAATATTTAATTTAAATATATATTTTTATAAATATGCCTAAATATTTATTAATGTATTTTATTTTTATACGAATATATATATAATAAAATATAATATTATAAATAATAAAAACATAAAATCTACTGATTATTGTTCTTTTATTTACTGTACAAAATATATTTATTTTTCACATATTTATTTAAATATTTAATTTAATTATATCTAAATATGTATTCATGTATTTTATTTTTATATGAATATATATAATAAAATATAATATTATTTATTTTACATATATTTATTTAAATATTTAATTTAATGATATCTATTGATAAATATGCCTAAATATTTATTTAGGCATATATAAACACACACACACAAACACACACATATACATAAACACACACACACATATACACAAACACACACACTCTCACAGACACACACAGAGACACACTCTCCCTCTCTCTCTCTCACACACACACTCACACACTAACTGAGAGGGAAAGTGTTTTCTTGTGTGTGGCTCATCAACGTTACAGAGACAAAGCTAAAATGAGCAGAAGGTTTGATGGATACCAGCGCTGGGTCACACAGATTATGTGTTTCTAACAGAGCCCATGAAACATGATTATGACATTCAGATATTTAGTAATGAGTCCTCAGATCAGTGCTCTGGACAGCACTTCACTTTTACTCCTGGACAGTTCTCTGATGATAGGAGAGGATGTATCCACACACACTATATCATATTTACCTCAAACATATGATCATTTGCACTGTGTACTTGCAGTCTTTAGTGTCACACGTTGGATGACAAGACAACGATAGCTTTGTTCTTCAGTCGTGTGGTTGTTGTTTCACTCCTCCATGGCCAGAAGATGTTGTGTAACCTTTGACTTTTGGACAATGCGCCTTTCATTTCTTTTTTTGTAGCTAGCATGTGAACAAACAAACATTTCTTTTGCCTCTTTTTTCATTTCATTTTAACCGCCACATGGATGCAAAGAGGTATTATAATTCCCAACACACCACATGACCTGTTATCATTTAATGCTAGAAGTGTTTTCAGCTTATTCCCGAGTCTGTGTGAAGCTCGGCCTGCTCTGTGTCATACACTGATGTGTAATTATGTGCTAATTTCTGTCCAGATAAGCAAGTCAAAACAATCCATTCTGTTCTACCCTTCATCAAGAGGACAGAAAAACCTTTAAACAACATTTAGCCAAAGTAAATCTTCCGTTTTTGTTCTTTCTGTCATAGAATTGTTAAAAAAGGATATTATCATGTAATCTGTACACGAGCATCTTTCATGATCATGCAGTGCAAATACTGTAAAATTATTCAAAATAAAAAGTTTACCCTAAAATATATTATTATATATTATGTGTTATAGTTTTTAATTTGTATTATTGTTTTCTTGACATTATATTAATTTGCTACTAAAATAAAACACTAATGATTCATGTAAATAATACAGATAAATAGATACAGAAGCATTTTATCTATAAATATACAAAATATTATTTGAGTTATTTAAAAAAAAAGTAATTTTATAAACACACACACAAACACATGCACAAAAACAGACTCACACATACTCACAAACACACGAAAATACACACATACACAAAAAGTCATAAACAAACAAATACAGACATACAAACACACACACATACTCACAAACACACACACACACACACACACACATACTCACAAACACACACACACACACACACATACACACACAGATACATACACACACACACACACACACATACACACACACACTCTCTCATCACACACACACACACACACACTCACAAACACACACACATACTCACACACACACACACACTCACACACACACACACACACACACACACACTCTCTCTCTCTCTCTCTCTCTCTCACACACACACACACACACTCTCTGTCTCTCACACACACACACACACACACACACACACACTCATCACACACACACACACACTCTCATCACACACACACACACACACACACACACACATACATACACTCACACAGACATACACACACACACACACACTCTCATCACACACACACACACACACACACACACACACACACACACTCTCATCACACACACACACACACACTCTCTCTCTCTCTCTCTCACACACACACACACACACACACTCTCTCTGTCACACACACACACACACACACACACACTCTCATCACACACACACACACACACACACACACACACTCTCATCACACACATACACACACACACACGCACTCTCATCACATACACACACACACACACACACACTCTCATCACACACACTCTCATCACACACACACACACACACACTCTCATCACACACACACACACACACACACACTCTCTCATCACACACACACACACACACACACACACACACTCTCATCACACACATACACACACACACTCTCTCTCACACACACACACACACACACACACACACACACTCTCAGTATACCCTGGCAGCCAAAAGTTTGGGATAATGGACATATTTTGCTGTTTCAGAAGGAAATTGTTACTTTAATTGACCAAAGTGGCGTTCAACTGATCACAAGTATATTCAGGACATTACTGATGTTAAAAACAGTGCCATCACTATCTGAAAAAGTCATTTTTGATCAAATCTAGACAGCAGCATCATTCCAACACCTTCATCATGAGTAATCATGATAAATTGATCAATTGGTGCTAGAAAATCACTCGCCATCAAAACAGTCAAACACAGTCAGGGCTTAATCTGGCATACTGGGCATTTTCCTGGTGGGCCGATACACTTTGGGGCCGATCAGGGGCGGACTGTCCATTGGGAGAACTGAACGGGCTGGTGTGTCTGCTGCAAAATGTGCCGAATGGGCCGTGATAAGGTAAAATGATCTGCCGTGTTATGCGTAACGGACAACAAAATGGTGCCGCGATATGCAGAAAAGTACAACGAACACAAACTAACGAACAAGAACGAACGTACCCCCCTCAACAAGTTTTGGGCCAGTAAAATCCTGAGCCGATTTATCTTCTCAGTCCCCTGCCCTGAACACAGCTGAAAGATATTTGGTTCATCAAATGAAGCTGAACATTGTCTTTGTGTTTGTGTTTGAGTTGCCACAGTATGCAATAGACTGGCATGTCTTA
>JAVLUX010000200.1:842500-845000 GCA_032164185.1 Moxostoma hubbsi | reverse complement strand
TCAGAAGGGAAATGTTATATGTTGCGTTACTACTGTATACAGTATACATGACTGTTCTTGTGCTCCCGAGACATTTAGACAGTGAAGCGATGACAGTGTTCCCTTAAATTTCCTTTAGTTGATCTTTAAAACAATCTTACATTTAGCTGCATAAAACCTGCAGAAACGCTGCTACTGTTCATGTCTAAAAGATTTCTTATTTTTATAATCTTGGACAACCACCACGTCAAGATGTGTCTCGCCAATCGGCACATTTATCAAACATCATCAGCTCAGCGGTTAAGGCTCTGACATCACGACTGACCGAAAGGTCGGGGGTTCAAGCCCCAGCACCGTCAAGATACCACTGTTGGACCCTTGAGCAAGACCCTTGACCCTATCTGCTCCATGGGGCACTGTTTCATGGCTGACCCTGCACTCTGACCCCAGCTTAATTGGGATATGCGAAAAAATAAAAAAACTTAATTTCTTTGGCTCTGTACCTGTAACTCTGCACAATGACAATAAAGTCTTAATCTTAATGAGTCATATGGACTACTTTTGTGACGCTTACATTTATTTTGTTTATTTATTGTCCCCAGCAAAAATAAGGGTTTGGAATGTCATGAGGGTGAGTTAATGATGACAGAATGTTTCATTTCGGCTGATCTGAGTTTCCACGTGGATATGGACTGAAAGATCTAGCAGACGTTTTGCAAGTAAGTGAAACATAATCTGATCCAAACCCTTTACTGATAACCCATTCCCAACCCTGTTCTAACGTCCAGTCATCCTTGTGGATAAGACCCGCAGCTTCTAATGTTCCCTCTGATAAATAGTACATAAGTGCTTCTCTGAGTGAACACAGTTGTGCTTTGTGTCCCGTTGCCAACATCCCTCCATCTCCCAGAGGAGTGCAGAGAGAAGGAGGTGGAAGTTACCTTGTTCGGGATACTAATTGCCCCTCTAATCTGACCCCGGCTCAGTTTATCTAGCCCACAAAAAACCTCCAACCCTTATCATCGCAAACACCTGCACAGGTCTCCAATCAGTCTCGCAGTTTCTCATTTTTATCTCAAAGTAAATGGTGTGTTAGCTCTAAATACACAACAGTTAGTGCCAGACAACGAATGTAATTAATGGGACAAGCAGCGTTCCAAGACTGCCTCAGAATCACGTTACTTTATGTACAGTTTTGCTAAATGAATTTTACGTGGCTCGTTGTACATATCACGCCAGTTTCCTGGTGAAGTGCACACTGAAGGTGCTAGAACAGCGATGACATTTATTCACGGTAGATTATCAGTTCATAAACACTTCCTGTTCGCCTTGTGACACACACAATGCTATCTCATGACATCTAAACACTATTACTGATGTGCATGACTTATTTTAACGTTTGCATTAGATGACCAGGTACATATTCAAGCTTGTTGACGTTTGGTCAAATTGCGCATTATAGCTCATCTGATTATGCAAATGAAGTCGTTGGATTAAACGACTGTAAATGTGTGGATTTGGGGAGGAGGCTATATATTAATTTTTTTATCACTTTATTATTTTATTGTCTTGTGTTTTTCACCAAGCGAAATCAATAAAGCAAAAAAAATAAAATGCACTGACCCTCGTCATGGGGGCTGACGATATAAGGCGATTATTGATTAAAGAAAACGTTTACATATCGCCCAGCCCTAGTAAAGATGCTGTTTACAGAACTGTCAGTTTTCTTAAAGAGACAGTACCGGTTTAGGCATATATTCAACAAGTCAATGTAAATATTTTATTGATTGAATGATTGAATGCATGGATTTGTAAATTTTTTAAAAGCCAAAATGTGATCACAATTATGAAATACTAGTCAAGTATAATTAGTCAAATTAATATTTTCGTAACCGATGGAGTGCGTACTTCGGGTAGGGAAGGAGGTATTGCCCCAAGTGAAGGAGTTGAAGTACCTCGGGGTCTTGTTCACGAGTGAGGGGACAATGGAGCGGGAGGTTGGCCGGAGAATCGGGGCAGCGGGGGCGGTATTGCACTCGCTCTATCGCACCATTGTCACGAAAAGAGAGCTGGAAGGCAAAGCTCTCGATCTACTGGTCAATTTTTGTTCCTACCCTCACCTATGGTCATGAAGGCTGGGTCATGACCGAAAGAACTAGGTCACGAGTACAAGCGGCCGAAATGGGCTTCCTCAGAAGGGTGGCGGGCTTCTCCCTTAGAGATAGGGTGAGAAGCTCAGTCATCCGTGAGGAGCTCGGAGTAGAGCCGCTGCTCCTTTGCGTGGAAAGGAGTCAGTTGAGGTGGTTTGGGCATCTGGTAAGGATGCCCCCTGGGTGCCTCCCTAGAGAGGTGTTTCAGGCACGTCCAGCTGGGAGGAGGCCTCGGGGAAGACCCAGGACTAGGTGGAGAGATTGCATCACCACACTGGCCTGGGAACGCCTCGGGGTCCCCCAGTCAGAGCTGGTTAATGTGGCTCGGGAAAGGGAAGTTTGGGGCCCCCTGCTGGAGCTGCTGCCCCCGC
>JAVLUX010000200.1:827500-835000 GCA_032164185.1 Moxostoma hubbsi | reverse complement strand
TGAAGTGTGTGTGTGTGTGTGTTTGTGTTTTTTCCTTTTTTGAGTGCAGACATGCGTAAACCCTAATGAGCTGCGTTCAGTCAGACGTCTAGCACACGTTGGTCTCCCCAGAGATCTTGAAAGCTGTCTCAGAGTCAAGAGCCTCGAGGCGGTCTGGAGACGAGACCACGTCACAACTGGCATCTCAAATACCCCCCTCTAGAGACATCAAGAGGAATTGAGACCATTTAAACAGTTTAATAAGTTTAAGCCGATTCCCATTAAAATTGCAGACTAGCATCACTCATATTTTGTCTCAGAAAATGTCATTTAGTATTTGTCCTGCGTGCAAGCAAGCACATTGAGTAACTTATGAAGCTTACTCAATTACCAAGGTAATCTATTACCTTGCTAAGTTTGCTCTATTTATAACCAACATTATTGATTAAACACCATTTTTATTCCGTTTCCTGGTCTCTATTAATCTAAATGACACTAATGAACGTGCTCGCCCCTTTGCACTTGTAAAATTGGCCAATATGGCTGTAGTTAATAAGATTCGATTCCCCTGCCCGCCCTGAAGCCATGTTCTCTCTCCACATCGCTGGATTCCTCAACGCTTTCAATTCGTTCTGAGGGACTACACTGTCACCATGACAATGGAAACCCCATCAAACTGGCAGAAGCGCCCCTCCCCTTTAGTTCAGGGCTAATTGAGAGTGAGTCGGCTGTAGGGTTAGTCCTCTGCCGCTCACTAACAGTGTCTTTGCTTGCACAGCCCTGTGTGTACTGTACTATTGGGATAAGCCTTAACACAGAGTTTGGACTAAAGTAATCCGACTAGTTATAGACTGATTAATTTGAATGATTAACAGAATTGGTAATTCCACGTAGAGTCATTTAGGGTGTGTTCACACTTGGCACGTTTGGTTTGATTAAAATGAACTCTGGTTCATTTGAACAAGTGTGAACGCTGTCACCCGAACCTTGGTGCGCACCAAACAAGCGAACCGAGACCGCCTGAAAAGTGGGTCTCGGTCCGCTTCCAAACAAACTCTGGTGCGGTTCGATTGATATATGAACGCAACATGGACCAAAGACGTCTAATGGACCAAAAACAGGAAGTAATTTGCCTAATACTGACCTCAAGCATACCTGGTTCTTCTCTTTATAGGAGCTATGTTGCCCATTACAGTTCGGGACAGGCGTCGGAACCGCCCGTCAGACGTCCTTGCAGCATATCTTCATTTGTGTGCAATGGAGGAATTCCTGGCACTGTTTTGACTCCTTTACACATTTTATTAACTCTTTGTTTGTTCTCAGCTGGTAAACATACCACCATATATACATACATACATATATATATAAATATAACGAGCGCATTTCGCCAGCATTGTTTTGGATGTTCGGTAAGTTCTGTCAAAAAATATACATCATAAAAGCTGTCCAATCAGGTCGTGACTTTTCCCCGATGCCTTTGGTTTTGTATCGTTAGGTTCAGTGTTAAAAATGTCAGTGTGAATGCTAAACGAACCAGGACTAAATGTATCATTTACATTTTTGGTCCAGACCAAGAGAACCGAACTACAAGTGTGAACACACCCTTAAACATCTACCAAAAATATAATTTATTTTTGGTATTTGCCAATATCAGTTTTGTATTTGTCTTAATTCTGTATCTTCAGATTATTTCAATTTTATCATCAAAATTGTGTTTAAAGCTGCAGTATGTAAGATTCAGAAAGCCTTGTTATTAGTGCCACCTGTGGCCGTTAAGTGAACTGCAGCAGCATCCTGTTACTCGTGCTCGCGCACACACTCCATAGGGACGCGAGCGAGCATCGACCAAAACAATGACGTAACGTACAAAGAGGCTGAACATGATTCACTGCCGGCATCATGCTAACAGATGAGGTAACATAATTAAAATTACACAGTTATGATTGTTTTGCTACAAACTTATCGGCTATAATGGCATACTGATACACAAATACAGCTACATAATACCGAACTGTACCAGACAGTTTACAGTTGCACTATTATGTTGCACTATTATATGTGTTGTATGTCATATGTTGTACTACAATAAGAAACCAGCATATTTGCTTACATTTATTCTGTATACCTGACTTTTAATATAAAGAGAAGTTTGTTGAAATTATTTGATAGTTATGAAGATCGCTTGCAATTCGTCAGCATTAGCGGGCAAGATCAAGTTAGCTAAAATGACACAGATCAATCCTTATGGCACTATATCTCACATGCTTTGCAGTTATGTAAGTTTACCTGTCCAATAAGAAGAATGTCAGTTCAGGGTCGGTTTTGATCCCCAAAACTGAACAAAGTCCCTCCAGGAATCAAATGCCCTGCCGATGTTCAATCTAGTTTTCGCTCGACCACAATCACGTTCCCGCTTAGCCGGACGGGATTCAGTAGAATGCTCTCGGGAGCGCGCATAAACGTCACATCCTATGGATTTTCCCGGCAACAACGACCCGCTCCCTTTGCATGAATATCAGTCAACAGGTTTTAATAGGCAACCATTGGAAGTCCGGGAAGGGCTCATTTTTAAAGTTGCGTTACAAGCCGTTCACACACTGGCAAAAAAAGGCGAATATTTCATGAATATTTTTACATATTGCACCTTTAAATAATAATTAATCTAAACTTTAATCACAGGAATGAGATATTGCTTAAATATAATACAATTACTATTGATTTATTTTTGTTATTATTAATAGTTATAGTAGGAATATTACATAACAGTAGGGATGGGATGATATATCGAATATCAATATATCGCAAAATAAAAAGATGACGAACCATATCGTGGCATAACACAAAATTTGCAACATTGTTTTCTGTCCATGTGATCATAAATTAAATGACCCGTCAAACATCATAATCTGTCTTTTGCTTGATTTGACCACTAATGCGCTTTATTCTACACTGTTTACAGGGTTCACCTTGTTTTGATGAAAAGTGCTTCAATATGGATCATTTCCTCCGTGTAATGTGTGTCCATCAAAGAAGGGCGACTGCAATTTAATTGGATAATGTGTCTTAATATCCTCTCTGTTCTTTACAGTCAGATAAAAATTTACAAATAAATATTAATGTAAATATCACGCAGTATGGATATGCTAAAGACACTGAGAGATTCTCGTTAATGTTCTAATATTTTGTCATTTTAAGTGTTGTTATATCGATTTGGATTATATCGAATTGTGAACCTTGTATCATATATATTGAACCGAAGCGTGAGAACCATATCGTCCCATCCCTAATAAATAGTAGCGATATATTTCTGTCATACTTTTTTCCATTTAAATTGAACTTTTATTTTGGCGGAAACTTTTATTTTGAAGCCCTTTGCATTTCTGTGTTTTGACGGTAGCTTCTCACTTCCGGAAAAGCATGTCGCTACGTGACCCCATGTGATTGTTAAACCGCAACAGGCTGCTGTTGAATTTAATAAATATGTAGGCTGTATGTATCTAGCGTTACAAAGTTAGCGCTCTGCTCCCTGTCATCTGCTACAAACAAGCCGCACAATGCTCATGATGGAGCGTTTCGTGTACAAACCACAGAGCACTAAAAGCTGGGCACACCGGCTCTACACATTCCTCATGGTGGCGTAGTGACTCTCCTCAATCAGGGTGGCGGAGGACAAATCTCAGTTGCCTCCGCGTCTGAGACCGTCAATCCGTGCATCTTATCATGTGGCTTGTTGCGCGTGTTACCGCGGAGACATGGCACGTGTGGAGGCTCGCGCTTTTCTCCGCGGCATCCACGCACAACTCTCTACACACCCCACCAAAAGTGAGAACCACATTATAGTGACCACGAGGAGGTTAACCCAACGTGACTCTACCCACCCTAGCAACCGGGCCAATTTGGTTGCTTAGGAAGCCTGGCTGGAGGCCCACCATGCAATGATATTTCTAATACAATTGCTGAAAGAGTGACAGTAAATTTGGCATCTTTCTCTTTTCTTACTGTCGTAATCCACAACACTCTCTCTCTTTTGGAAAGCGTTGGAGCAAGCAATGGGCAAGCAATAATTATATTTGTGTTCTCCCATTCACTGCTATGTATGTTTAATCTGCTATCGTTTACATCCAAACCCGGATTAGTGAAAAGGGTCAGTAGTGTATACTATATATTCTGAGACGATAGCTGGACGGGTAATTCACTTGCTGAAATAAACATGCACATATTAAGGTTATGTGACATCAGTGTAGCATACTACTGTTTTAAACCTGGTTGCATACTGTTTCACATATTATTTTTACACGATAACAAGCACAAAGTCCAGTACTCTAGTATTCTGAGCACAACCATTGTGATGCAAGTTCAAGTACTCCCCCCCCCTCCTAATGTAAAACTCCTTGTGCCCTCTCCACAGATTTGTGAAGAACTCTCTGCTTCATCTTCAGCTGTCTGAGACGTGAGCTTCAGAAAGGATCTTTAATGAATAATTTTTCGCAGCTCGATGCCATGGCGTTCAAGTAAGCATTTGTTCCACGTCTTCTATCTGCATTGATATGAAGAATGCATTCTCTGTGTTTTCCTGTATGATCTCAGACCCTATCATCAGGTTAGCAGGGCCACGATTACGCGCTCAGGCCTGGGACAGCATGCTGGAGAACGCTGGCGTATAAAGGGTCTTTTCTCAGAGGGCCCCTTGGAGACGTATGGCATTTGCATGGAAGCTGATTTGCATTCCTTCTTGGCTGTGTTGAGATTTCTGTTGGTGGATATTTGTTGGCTGTGCTTTTGTTTTTCTGTTCGGCTGAAATACCCAGTTTTTGTACTCTCTTTCTCTCTCCTGCTTGCCTTTGCCTGGTGGATAATTCCTGCTGACACCGTTTTGAAAGAATGCTAAAGAAAGTCATGGTAACAGGGTTGACAGTTTAAGGAATTGACAGTGTTACAGTAAATTGCCTTTTGCCATCTCGAAAAGGCACTCCACCTTTAACGCCTTCAGAAAGAAAGTAAATGTGTTGACCATAACAGGGTTGAAAGTTTTATATGCTAGTTGGCCATTACTAGCCTTATGCATGTGTTGTCAATTTAATGCAGATAATTCTACAGATATCCAGTTTTCAATAATCCGTTGTTGGATAAGCAAATTCATAACAGGGTTGATAATTTAATAAATTGGCAGGTAATGAATTGCATTGCACTATCTCAAGCTAATTGAATTATATATATGTATTTTGGAGTATATCTGCCGTTGGAATGAAAGTAACAAGATGATGGTAACAGGGTTGACAGTTTAACAAGTTATCTATCCATTATTTAGTCTTTTGCTTTTTGCGAATTTAATGCAGATATTTCTACAGATATCCAGTTTTCAAAAATCATCAATAGTTTGCTTAAAAAATTTAAAGTAACAGGGTTGATAATTTGATACATTGACTTAATGCGTTGCTTTGCGCCATCTTAAGCTAAATTAATAAATATGAATATGTTTTGTGGTATAGCTAGGCCTTCATAACGGAAGTAATACTATTGATGGTAACAGGGTTGATAATTTAATATATCGGAAGTTAATACATTGTTTTTGTGCCATCTTGAGCTAAATGAATAAATATGAATATATTTTGGGGTATAGCTAGGCCTTCATAACAGAAGTAACACTATTGATGGTAACAGGGTTGATACTTTTTATGTTATTTAGCCGTTACTGGCCTTGTTATTTTTGAGAATTGAATGCTGATATTTCTACAGATATCCAGTTTTCATAACTCAACTGTTTGCTAAACCAAGGCGTGGTAACAGGGTTGATAATTTAATATATCGACAGATAATACATTGTTTTTGTGCCATCTTAAGCTAAATGAATAAATATGAATATATTTTGGGGTATAGCTAGGCCTTCACAACGGAAGTAACATCATTGATGGTAACAGGGTTGATACTTTTTATGTTATTTAGCCGTTACTGGCCTTGTTATTTAATGCTGATATCTCTACAGATATCCAGTTTTCATAACTCAACTGTTTGCTAAACCAAGGCGTGGTAACAAGGATGATAATTTAATATATCGACAGATAATACATTGTTTTTTTTTGCCATCTTAAGCTAAATGAATAAATATGAATATGTTTTGGGGTATAGCTAGGCCTTCATAACGGAAGTAACACTATTGATGGTAACAGGGTTGATAATTTAATATATCGACAGATAATACATAGTTTTTGTGCCATCTTAAGCTAAATGAATAAATATGAATATGTTTTGGGGTATAGCTAGGCCTTCATAACGGAAGTAACACCATTGATGGTAACAGGGTTGATAATTTAATATATCGACAGATAATACATAGTTTTTGTGCCATCTTAAGCTAAATGTATAAATATGAATATATTTTGGGGTATTACTGTTCTTTAAGTATTGACGTAGCAAGGTTGATGATAACAGGGTTGACATTTGTACAACTTATTTCGCTATTATGAGCCATTACAGCAGTATTAGCTACAATAGGTAGGTAGGGATGTCTTACATTCAACCTTAAATTGAACTTCGCATTAGTCATAAAACAGAAAAGAATCCATAGTGGTTTGAAATCAGCAGAAAAAGGCAAATGAAGCTGTCAGTAAATGCTGATGTTTCAATTAATGATTGACAGCTGTCAGCCATCTCTCAGCCAGATAGCTGAAACACGTCTTTTAACAGAGTTTCCCTTCGCCCAAGTATTCTGTAGCCATTGTTTTCTCATGTGGTTAGCAGTCTTGACGCTATTTTGCACAGCATTGTGGTATTGACCAATCGGTGTTAGAGAGAGACCATTATAATATTTTTAAACTGATATTAACACTTTTCTACATAATCAGTTTTCTGTTCTTTGATACCGAGTTTAGCGCAAGTAGTATCAAACTTTAGCATCTGATGAAAACTACAAGCTTGTTGACGAGTTGTTGCAAAGATCAAAGGTATCCTAGCAACCAGCGCAGGCAGCTGATCGGAGGCCCCGATTTATCCGTCCATTGTGGAGGATTTGTTTTGTTGCGCAGTTGTTCGTGTGGAGGAATGATAGATTTGAAAAAGATGTAAAGAAAACACAGAGAAAGAGAATGAGATGGTATCTGTCATTGGGTCTGGAACAAACACGCCCTCTACACAACTACTTTACATTCATGTCTGAATACACATCTTTCTCCCTTTCTATGTCTCTCACTTCCCCTCTCTCTTACGTCTTGAGTTAATATTGGCAGAGAGATTTGGACTGTAGTGATGTCTGCTCAATCTTGTTCAAAAAAATGCCCTTCGTTTCATGTTTAAACAGTCTTGACATTATTTAAAGGGGTGTCCTCGTGTCAGTCCAAACTTATGTGAACGTCTGTCTTTGGTGGAGATTTTTGGTAGAATGTTTATGCTGCTTTTTTCATACAATGAAGGGATATTGTGACCAGGGGCTCTTAAAATCCAAAAGGAGAACAAAAGCACTGTAAATGTACCATAGAAATAGTCCATATGACACTATATTCCAAGTCTTCTGAAGACATACACTGG
>JAVLUX010000200.1:750000-822500 GCA_032164185.1 Moxostoma hubbsi | reverse complement strand
ACTTCCTTTATTTCTTACTTTCCCTTCTTTCATTCTTCCTTTCTTTCGGTCAGCTGAGCTTGTGTGCTTTAACTGTAATATATGTCGTTCATTTATTTTCTGTGACTGTTCAAGTGTGTGAAGTATTCTTCATTTCCTTGTTAATCTGATAACAGTATCTCTCTCTCTCTCTCTCTCTCTCTCTCTCTCTCTCTCTCTCTCTTTGTATTGTGTGACTCTCACCCACATGTGAGCACATGTAAATGTGTAACTGGATCCAGAGTTGTGAGTTCAGATGAAAGGAGAGCCGTTACGTTCTCCAGAAAGATCTATAATCCTCCTGCTTTATTTCATTGTCAAGGGGGAAGTGAGGATTGTGTGCCGCCATTAAACACATGTCAGCGTTCCTCTCAGCTCTCACAACTCCAGATGTTTACAAAACATTTTTTGTGTTAGTTGAACTATGAGGTGCTCTCCAAAAAGTGTTTATTACTCCACATAGACGTTGTCTTCTAAAGGTATCGGGCAGCTATTCACTGATCACGTCACGTATCTGTCAGAGGGTGTTTGGCCCCGTTTAAACCTGGTATTAAGATGCGTTCATAACGATTCGTTTGAAAGGGGAAGATGCTAAAGTCTCCCTCTTTCCCTTCTTTCTCTCTTTCCTCCCTCTTTCCCTTCTTTCTTTCTCTCTTTCCTCCCTCTTTCCCTTCTTTCTCTCTTTCCCTTCTTTCTCTCTTTCCCTTCTTTCTCTCTTTCCCTTCTTTCTCTCTTTCCTCCCTCTTTCCCTTCTTTCTTTCTCTCTTTCCTCCCTCTTTCCCTTCTTTCTCTCTTTCCCTTCTTTCTCTCTTTCCTCCCTCTTTCCCTTCTTTCTTTCTCTCTTTCCTCCCTCTTTCCCTTCTTTCTCTCTTTCCTCCCTCTTTCCCTTCTTTCTTTCTCTCTTTCCTCCCTCTTTCCCTTCTTTCTTTCTCTCTTTCCTCCCTCTTTCCCTTCTTTCTTTCTCTCTTTCCTCCCTCTTTCCCTTCTTTCTTTCTCTCTTTCCTCCCTCTTTCCCTTCTTTCTCTCTTTCCTCCCTCTTTCCCTTCTTTCTTTCTCTCTTTCCTCCCTCTTTCCCTTCTTTCTTTCTCTCTTTCCCTTCTTTCTCTCTTTCCTCCCTCTTTCCCTTCTTTCTTTCTCTCTTTCCTCCCTCTTTCCCTTCTTTCTCTCTTTCCTCCCTCTTTCCCTTCTTTCTCTCTTTCCTCCCTCTTTCCCTTCTTTCTCTCTTTCTTTCTCTCTTTCCATTCTTTCTCTCTTTCCTCCCTCTTTCCCTTCTTTCTCTCTTTCTTTCTCTCTTTCCCTTCTTTCTCTCTTTCCTACCTCTTTCTCTCTTTCTCTCTTTCCTCCCTCTTTCCCTTCTTTCTCTCTTTCCTCCCTCTTTCCCTTCTTTCTCTCTTTCCTCCCTCTTTCCCTTCTTTCTCTCTTTCCTCCCTCTTTCCCTTCTTTCTCTCTTTCTTTCTCTCTTTCCATTCTTTCTCTCTTTCCTCCCTCTTTCCCTTCTTTCTCTCTTTCTTTCTCTCTTTCCCTTCTTTCTCTCTTTCCTACCTCTTTCTCTCTTTCCTCCCTCTTTCCCTTCTTTCTCTCTTTCTTTCTCTCTTTCCATTCTTTCTCTCTTTCCTCCCTCTTTCCCTTCTTTCTCTCTTTCTTTCTCTCTTTCCCTTCTTTCTCTCTTTCCCTTCTTTCTCTCTTTCCTACCTCTTTCTCTCTTTCTCTCTTTCCTCCCTCTTTCCCTTCTTTCTTTCTCCCTTTCCCTTCTTTCTCTCTTTCTCTCTTTCCTCCCTCTTTCCCTTCTTTCTTTCTCCCTTTCCCTTCTTTCTCTCTTTCTCTCTTTCCTCCCTCTTTCCCTTCTTTCTCTCTCTCTTTCCTCCCTCTTTCCCTTCTTTCTTTCTCTCTTTCCTCCCTCTTTCCCTTCTTTCTCTCTTTCTCTCTTTCCTCCCTCTTTTCCTTCTTTCTCTCTTTCTTTCTTTCCTCCCTCTTTCCCTTCTTTCTCTCTTTCCTCCCTTTTTCCCTTCTTTCTCTCTTTCCTCCCTCCCTCTTTCCCTTCTTTCTTTCTCTCTTTCCTCCTTCTTTCCCTTCTTTCTCTCTTTCCTCCCTCTTTCCCTTCTTTCTCTCTCTTTCTTTCCTCCCTCTTTTCCTTCTTTCTTTCTTTCTTTCCTCCCTCTTTCCCTTCTTTCTCTCTTTCTTTCCTCCCTCTTTCCCTTCTTTCTCTCTTTCTTTCCTCCCTCTTTCCCTTCTTTCTTTCTCTCTTTCCTCCCTCTTTCCCTTCCTTCTTTCTCTCTTTCTCTCTTTCCTCCCTCTTTCCCTTCTTTCTCTCTTTCTTTCTTTCCTCCCTCTTTCTCTTCTTTCTCTCTTTCCTCCCTCTTTCCCTTCTTTCTCTCTTTCTTTCTTTCCTCTCTCTTGATCTAAAGTCGTGAGGAATCGAGGTCCAAAACGTGTCCACTTAGGACGTTTTCGAAAATGTATGTGATGGTTTTGAGCTCGTAGTGTAAACGCTCCTCTGTTCATTTTAACAAGTGTTTAAAACAATGACACAGATGACAACATCTGAACATCTGAAGCTCAGTTAATACAGGTACTCCACTAAAATGACGGACAATTTTACTATAAAACATCATGTTTGCTCTTGGATTAAATGCAAGTATAATTAAGAGAAACGGTGGGCAGGTTTTTTTAACCCTTTCTTTTCTCATTTGACGTTACCATCACTGCCTTTCTGTTTAAATGTCTGATTTGGGGCCAGAATAAGACACTATGTGAATAGTCACAAGTCTAACGGAGAATCTGATGTGTACTGTATCCGTGTCCGACTGTCGAAATGAGCATTTACCCTCATGTGTGCCAAATCCCACTGTGGAGGTGCTGGAAGAGCCGGAGGATGCTGGGAGTTTCACAAAAGGATCCCGAAGGGCTTTTTGTTCGGACTGAACTTAAATCCAAGTGTGAAATCAGTGGCATGCTAAAGATGGTGTCGTGTTGCAATGGTGTGACAGTGAGGAAGTGTCATGGGGTTTTAAAGACTCATCGGGGCAGAAAAATTCACCTTAATTAACAGGAAATGAGGTTGATGTATCGCACAATAAAACCGCTGAGTTTATGGGGCTGGACCTGCCGCGAGGGGTCCGGCGCTCCGTTTACAGACAGTCAGTGACATCGGTGTTTGATTCTCTCTGCCGTGCAATTTAAAATGCATTTGTATATAATTAGAAACAGGCAAAAGGCTTTTGAATACTCCGTCTAAATAAAACTATGAGCAGCGTGCAACAGTGCTTTAGTTCTGATTGAAATAACTGCAGGAGAGTGAAGTGTAGGGAATGGAAACCCAATGCAAAGGACACAAAATAGCTCGTGTAATTACAGCTGTACAGAGAACAGTGACCACACGAAAGTCTAACCAAGGGTCAGTCCCTGTTAAAGTCTATATTTAGATCTTTAAAGTACTCTGGCTTTACACGAGCCGCGGGGAGGACCAAGAAGAGAGCATGAGAGAAGAGGGCGAGGTGCGCACACACATATGTGTCATTTAACTGTTAAATATAATGACTACTTCTGGTGCTCCACTAACTTTATACATCTGTGTTTTTACACGCTTAAAAATAAAAGGGTTTTACAATCTGATGCTAAAGTAAAACTTTTGCTTCCCAGTCTGGAACGCCCAGTTCCCAATGCGCTCTAAGTCCTCGTGGCGGCGTAGTGACTCGCCTCAATCTGTGTGGCGGAGGACGAATCTCAATCCTGTCACGTGGCTTGTTGAGAACGTTACCGCGGAGACCTAGCGCGCGTGTGGAGGCTTCACGCTATTCTCCGCAATCCACACACAACTCGCCACACGCCCCATTGAGAGCGAGAACCACTAATCGTGAACGTGAGGAGGTTACCCCATGTGACCCTCCCTAGCAACGAGCCAATTTGGTTGCTTAGGAGACCTGGCTGCAGTCACAATGTAAAACTTTTATATTCTTATTGTGATGTCATAAGATAACTTTTTGAAGTGCAGGAAGAGTTCAAACAAAAACTACAATTCTGTCATCATTTACTCACCCTCATGTATGGCGCTAATGTGGCTACTATAATTATGTAAGGGATGATATACAGTCAGTCGGTTGTTATCGCAAGATTTAAGCCTGACAGGGAACTCTAACAACCATCTGACTGCTCATTATCCTGCTTATTACACCGCTAATAACCAAATAAATGCATAAATGGACAGGAAATATTGATTCGAGTTGAAATGATTTTATTAGCGTGTTTTTAGAGATCGCACAATGATCCGAGAAATAGGAAAGATGGCTCACGTGACGAGTCTGAGATCTCTTGGTGTCTTAACCTGTTGATACGCAATATCCCGCACTCGGTAGTGACGTCACTCTGTTTACATTTAATATATAATTTACCATCTATAAATGTAAAAAATGTTAACAAATGATGCATCTATTCTATGCATTAATATCAAAACGGGACTTTTATTATGAAAACATGTAATATCAAAACGGGACTTTTATTATGAAAACATGCAATATCAAAACGGGACTTTTATTATGAAAACATGTGATATCAAAACGGGACTTTTATTATGAAAACATGTGATATCAAAAACGGGACTTTTATTATAAAAACATGTAATATCAAAACGGGATTTTATTATGAAAACATGCAATATCAAAACGGGACTTTTATTATGAAAACATGCAATATCAAAACGGGACTTTTATTATGAAAACATGCAATATCAAAACGGGACTTTTATTATGAAAACATGTAATATCAAAAACAGGACTTTTATTATAAAAAAACATGTAATATCAAAACGGGACTTTTATTATGAAAACATGCAATATCAAAACGGGACTTTTATTAAGAAAACGGGACTTTTATTATGAAAACATGTAATATCAAAACGGGACTTTTATTATGAAAACATGTAATATCAAAACGGGACTTTTATTATAAAAACATGCAATATCAAAAACGGGACTTTTATTATGAAAACATGCAATATCAAAACGGGACTTTTATTATGAAAACATGCAATATCAAAACGGGACTTTTATTATGAAAACATGCAATATCAAAACGGGACTTTTATTAAGAAAACGGGAATTTTATTATGAAAACATGTAATATCAAAACGGGACTTTTATTATAAAAACATGTAATATCAAAAACGGGACTTTTATTATGAAAACATGCAATATCAAAATGGGACTTTTGTTATGAAAACATGCAATATCAAAACGGGACTTTTATTATGAAAACGGGACTTTTATTATGAAAACATGCAATATCAAAAACGGGACTTTTATTATGAAAACACGCTATATCAAAATGGGACTTTTATTATGAAAACACGATCGCCAGATGAATCCAGTTCAACACACTTGAGTCAATCGTCCATGACAAGCGTTCATTTATAAACATCCAATCGCACTTTTTGTCCATAAAAGTGATAAATGTGAGAAATCTTGATATATTCTCCATTATTTACATGAGATCTCGCCTTCATCATCATCTTCATCAAACTGCAATCTGAGCAGCATTCATGTTGTAAAACTGTATATGATCTTATATATTAGAGTCTCATAAACAAAACCAGCCGTCTCCAAAGTCTATTTATAAAAATGTGGCGCAGTTTTATTCATAATAGCCCAGCAGTGCGGTCAGATTTAGTGTCGTCTTGAGAGGCGGAGTCTTAATTTTACTCTGAACACCCGCTGGCGATTTTCCAGAGATTAAAGCTGCAGGAACCTCATTTATTATTCGATCATCTTCAGATCTGAAACGTCACTTCTTCAGACTCGTGACTTTGAGAACATTGTATTTCTGGGTTGTCTTGCACTTTTATTATTGTTTTTTTTAGATTATAAAAACATGTTCAGCACAAAATATTTCCATGACTATAAACTTCAGCTTCTCTAACTTTAATAAATAACAACAAATATTAATCCTGAAACTTGTGAAATAAAGCCCAAAGTGTCTCTTTCAAAAGATACCACAACTGTGTTCGTACTCCAAAGGGTCCCGTAAATACAACCGTTTCAGTTCCGGTCATTTTCATGGTTAATGCTCAAAAAGGGGGCGTGTATCAACAGGTTCATTTTCACCCTATTGACGATATTTGATATGCATCTCGATAATTATGAATTAGCTCTGAAATGGCTTAAAAGTGCTTGTTTTTTTAATCCGAGGAACGCCATTTCAGCCAAACAAAATGTTTGAAAATGTTCACATTTTGAATGCATTAAGTCAAACTAGTTTTTCAGTAAATGAGCAATATACACCAATATACAATACAGAGAACTTAATAATACATGTAAAAAAAAACGCTTTTATCCAAAGTGACTTACAGAGCACTTATTACAGGGACAATCCCCCCCCCGGAGCAACCTGGAGTTAAGTGTCTTACTCAAGGACACAATGGTGGTGACTGTGGGGATCAAACCAGCAACCTTCTGATCACCAGTTATGTGCTTTAGCCCACTACGCCACCACCACTCAATATTTTAACTTAAACATTTTTGTGAATGAACAGGGTGTGCAAAAACTGCAAATACATTTTACACAGTAGTGATATATCTCTGGTGCATTTACTTCACCTTTATATTGAGCTTTTATTTAGGCTTGAACTGAAAAAGCATCTTTTATTTGGAAGAGGGAAAGAGTTAAAACTCCAGAACATTGTGGACTGTAGCACACGGGAGCTGGAGCTCAAGCAGAACAGAAGAAGTCAACGAGGCATTTTAACTTCTTCTTTTATCTGAGATTTGTCACGCCATTTTACTGCCTTGCGAAACATTCAGATCACACTTTTAGATGAGACTGTATGCACTTCTGAGTGTGTGTGTCAGTGTGTGTGTGTGTCAGTGTGTGTGTGTGTCAGTGTGTGTGTGTGTCAGTGTGTGTGTGTCAGTGTGTGTGAGTGAGTGTGTGTGAGTGAGTGTGTGTGTGTCAGTGTGTGTGTGTCAGTGTGTGTGTGTCAGTGTGTGTGTGTGTGTGTCAGTGTGTGAGTGTGTGTGTCAGTGTGTGTGAGTGTGTGTGTGAGTGTGTGTCTGTGTGTGTGTGAGTGTGTGTCTGTGTGTGAGTGTGTGAGTGTTTGTGTGTTTATGTATGTGTGTGTGTGTGAGTGTGTGTGTCTGTGTGTGTGTGAGTCTGTGTGTGTGTGTGTGTCTGTCTGTCTGTCTGTCTGTGTGTGAGTGTGTCTGTCTGTGTGTGAGTGTGTGTGTGTGAGTGTGTCTGTCTGTGTGTGTGTGTGTGTCTGTCTGTCTGTCTGTGTGTGTGTGTGTGTGTGTGTCTGTCTGTGTGTGTGTCTCTCTCTCTGTGAGTCTGTGTGTGTCTCTGTGTGGGTGTGTGTGTCTCTCTCTGTGTGTGTGAGTCTGTGTGTGTCTCTGTGTGTGTGTGTATGTGTCTCTCTCTCTCTGTGTGTGTGTGTCTCTGTGTGTGCGCGTGTGTCTCTGTTAAAGAGTTAAAACTCCAGAACATTGTGGACTGTAGCACACGGGAGCTGGAGCTCAAGCAGAACAGAAGAAGTCAACGAGGCATTTTAACTTCTTCTTTTATCTGAGATTTGTCACGCCATTTTACTGCCTTGCGAAACATTCAGATCACACTTTTAGATGAGACTGTATGCACTTCTGAGGTGAACGATGTCCTTTCTGAACTCTAAAAAGTGTGTCCTGGAGAATACTGTTGCTCTGACGAGTGTAAGTCACTTCAGATATCTGAATGTCATTGCGTTGGCTGACGTTTTTAATCAACTGGTGTCTTGCTGATTTTTAGTGGATGTGTGTTGTCACATATCAGCATGTTCCACTAACAGTATATTGACCACATCCTAATATCTGCTCATCTGCATGTCTTTAACAGTAAATTACCCATTTTTGACATCTGCTTCTGAGGAACTTACAGTGTGAGAAAGCGAACACTGTGGCAATGGGAGGAACAGCTTTATATTTATATTTATATTTATATTTACTGTCATAAAGATCAGAGGCAGAATTCTCAGCAGTGATGTTCTAACACAGGTAGTGTGTGTGTGTGTCTGTGTGTGTGTGTGTGTCAGTGTGTGTCAGTGTGTGTCAGTGTGTGTCAGTGTGTGTCTGTGTGTGTGTGTGTGTGTGTGTCAGTGTGTGTGTGTGTCAGTGTGTGTGTGTGTCAGTGTGTGTGTCAGTGTGTGTGTGTGTCAGTGTGTGTGTGTGTCAGTGTGTGTGTGTCAGTGTGTGTGAGTGAGTGTGTGTGAGTGAGTGTGTGTGTGTCAGTGTGTGTGTGTCAGTGTGTGTGTGTCAGTGTGTGTGTGTGTGTGTCAGTGTGTGAGTGTGTGTGTCAGTGTGTGTGAGTGTGTGTGTGAGTGTGTGTCTGTGTGTGTGTGAGTGTGTGTCTGTGTGTGAGTGTGTGAGTGTTTGTGTGTTTATGTATGTGTGTGTGTGTGAGTGTGTGTGTCTGTGTGTGTGTGAGTCTGTGTGTGTGTGTGTGTCTGTCTGTCTGTCTGTCTGTGTGTGAGTGTGTCTGTCTGTGTGTGAGTGTGTGTGTGTGAGTGTGTCTGTCTGTGTGTGTGTGTGTGTCTGTCTGTCTGTCTGTGTGTGTGTGTGTGTGTGTGTCTGTCTGTGTGTGTGTCTCTCTCTCTGTGAGTCTGTGTGTGTCTCTGTGTGGGTGTGTGTGTCTCTCTCTGTGTGTGTGAGTCTGTGTGTGTCTCTGTGTGTGTGTGTATGTGTCTCTCTCTCTCTGTGTGTGTGTGTCTCTGTGTGTGCGCGTGTGTCTCTGTGTGTGTGTGTGTGTGTGTTTGTGTGTGTGTGTGTGTGTGTGTGTGTGTCTCTCTCTCTCTCTCTCTCTCTCTCTCTCTCTCTCTGTGTGTGTGTCTCTCTCTCTCTCTCTCTCTCTGTGTGTGTGAGATAGATAGTGAGATAGTTGCCATTAGTCCTTATGTGTGTCACCCCTCCACCATTATTAACCGGCAAGTGTATCATACCTCTGACCGAAGAGAGAAACACCTTAGCAAAACAGTCTGCATGTGTGACACCCTTGGCCAAAACGAGTTGTTTTGAGTCTGCTAGTGCAGAGCCATCCAGGGCTGGACTGGAAATCTGGCATACCGGGCATTTTCCCGATGGGCCGACGCACTTTGGGGCCGATCAGGGGTGGACTGGCCATTGGGAAAACCGACACTGTTTGTGTAGCTGGTGTTGTGAGCTCTTTCACAATAATGTAAGTGTATGCGTAGCTCAACTAGGATTTATTCTATCAGGCATCTTATCCAATCACAATACAGCCTCCGCTTTTTATAAGCCCACTCAGGTGCTACTCATTGTTGGCATACTTCCATTGTTTTCACCCCCCTCCACCCCATCACCACCAGTTTAACACGTTTTACCATGTTTAATTCCATTCAGCAGTTTTGAACTGGGCCTGCATATATTGGAAAGAGGATATTTCTTGTTTATTTGCTGTTTCTTGAGGAGATGAGTTTATGGGTTCAGGGTGTAAGACAAACTCTTTGACTCTTGGAAGGAAGAAACTGTAACCTTAACAGCAAACGAACACACACACACACACACACACACACACACACAAACATCTCTTGAATCATGAGAGGGTGCAGTGAAAAAGGACAATTGTTGGAGCTGTCAGCGGCCACAGTGGGAAAGCTAATTCTGGTAAAAAAAGTGTTGTGGGTCGCCATAGAGTGGCATCAATCACTGTGCCACCTCAGTGAGTGCCAGGTCAGAGTGGGCACAGAGGGACGGGGGCACGTTTGGCAATTGCTGAATGTTTGAGGCTAGCCGCATGGTTGCCCAGTTGGCAGGACGCCCCATTTTGTAACCAGTGTGCATTTCTGAGCCTGTGTTTGTTCAGCAGACACAAAACAGGTGCTCTAAATACTGTAGGAATGAAGTGTATTAACACAGGAAAAGAGGGCTGTGTGGGCATATTGGATATGTTTGTAGTGGCATACTACTCCTACTACAACTGAAGTATGTGTGGGGGAGTGTGAGGGAAACCTGTTTGAAAACAGAAATTAAATATGCAATGTAACAACAACAACAGTGTAAATGTTGTAAATGTGGTCATTGTCCATTTGCTGATACCCCCATGCTTCACGGTTGGGATGGTGTTCTTCGGCCTGCAAGCCTCTCCCTTTTTCCTCCAAACATAATGATGCTCATTATGGCCAAACAGTTACATTTTTGTTTCATCACACCAGAAGAAATGTCCCATGTGCACTTGCAAACTATAGTCTGGCATTCTTATGGCAGTTTTGGAGCAGTGGCTTCATCCTTGCTGAGCAACCTTTCAGGTTATGTCATTATAGGACTTGTTTTACTGTGGATCTAGATACTCGTCTACCTGTTTCCTCCAGCATCTTCACAAGGTCCTTTGCTGTTGTTCTGGGATTGATTTGCACTTTTCACACCAAACTACGCTCATCTCTAGGAGACAGAATGCATCTCCTTCCTGTGTGGGACAATGGCTGCATGGTCCCATTACTAATTACTAATACTAATTGTACAGATGAACGTGGTACCTTCAGGCGTTTTGAAATTGCTCCCAAGGATGAACCAGATTTGTGGAGGTCCACATTTTTGTTTCTAAGGTGTTTTCCTATGATGTCAAGCAAAGAGGTAATGAGTTTGAAAGTAGGCCTTAAAATACATCCACAGGTACACCTCCAATCAGAAGCTAATTGTCTACTTGTCTAAAGGCTTGACATGATTTTCTGGAATTTTCCAAGCTGCTTAAAGGCCCAATTAACTTAGTGTATGTAAACTTCTGACCCACTGGAATTATGATTATAGTCAATTGAAAGTGAAACAATCGGTCTGTAAACAATTGTTGGAAAAATTACTCGTGTCATGCACAAAGTAGATGTCCTAAACCACTTGCCAAAAGTATGGTTTGCTATTATTAAATCTGTGGAGTTAAAATATTTGTTTTAATGACTTCAACCCAAGTAAAAAAAAGTGGTCTGCACTTATATAGTGCTTTTTTAACCTTAGCGGTATTCAAAGCGCTTTACACTGCGTCTCATTCACCCATTCACACACAAATTCATACACCAATGGCGGCAGAGATGCTATGCAAGGCACCAGCCTGCCATTGGGAGCAACTTGGGGTTCAGTGTCTTGCCCAAGGACACTTCGGCATGTGGAGACGTGTGGGCCGGGAAACAAACCACCAATCCTGTGATTATTGCACAACCCGCTCTTAACACCTGAGCCACCACCGAAAGAACGATCAGACAGACAGACAGACAGACAGAATAGATAGACAGATGGACGGGATAGATAGATAGAATAGACAGACAGATGGACAGACAGACAGGATAGATAGAATAGACAGACAGATGGATAGATGGACGGACGGACGGGTTAGATAGATAGACAGACAGACAGGATAGATAGATAGATAGACAGAATAGACAGACAGACAGAATAGATAGACAGACGGACGGACGGACGGGATAGAAAGACAGAAATACAGATAAATAGATAGACAGACAGACAGACGGGATAGATAGATAGACAGACAGATAGATAGATAGATAGACAGACAGACAGACAGATAGGTAGATATACAGATAGATAGACAGACAGACAGACAGACAGATAGATAGATAGATAGATAGATATACAGACAGACAGACAGATAGATAGATAGACAGATATACAGACAGACAGACAGATAGATATATAGACAGATAGACAGACAGATAGATAGATAGACAGATAGATAGATATACAGACAGATAGATAGACAGACAGACAGACAGATAGACAGACAGATAGATAGATAGATAGATAGATAGATAGATAGATAGATAGATAGACAGACAGACAGACAGACAGATAGGTAGATATACAGATAGATAGACAGACAGACAGATAGGTAGATATACAGATAGATAGACAGACAGACAGATAGATAGATAGACAGATATACAGACAGACAGACAGATAGATATATAGACAGATAGACAGACAGATAGATAGATAGATAGATAGATAGATATACAGATAGATAGATAGACAGACAGATAGATAGATAGATAGACAGACAGACAGACAGACAGACAGACAGATAGATAGATAGACAGACAGATAGATAGATAGACAGATAGATAGATAGACAGATAGATAGATAGACAGATAGACAGACAGACAGACAGACAGACAGACAGACAGACAGATAGATGATAGATAGATAGACAGGATAGAAAGAAAGTAAAGAGTAATGGTGTTATGTAGTGCTTATGTTATGTCATGATCACAGATATTAAGTTTGAGTCTGTTGTTGATTGTTTACAGTGTGTGTGTTTATGGGGGCGGTGGGGGGTAATTCTCTACACACAACAGACTCTTTGTGTGTTTGACCTCCTTTAACAGAATCTTGTGCCACTGTTATGCTGGAGATTTCATGACTTTGAATTTGACAGCACATGACTATAGTGTCGACGAGCATGTGTTTGTTACATCCCCGAGGCTGTAAAATCTCATTTGCCTGTGAACGGATATTGTTAATTTGACTGTTGATTTCCAATACTTCACTCAGTGGTGTTGATGTACTGGAGGGGCAATCAGTGACCAGACCCCCTTTCTGTCGATTTGATTTAATCCGAACTGTGTCTGTTTGTCTGTGTCCAAGCTATTTATTTTTCTGTTTGACAGCTGAAGCATATTTAAAACTTTTGATGCCTAAAGCCACACTGTGTGTAAAACATTATAAATGTGTCTATTTCTTAACATCAGTTGTTTTAAACCTGTGTGACTGCCTTACTTGTAGGACTGGGTTATCTCGATAATGCAGCACAGACCACAAAACTTGTGTGACCCATTTCAATTCTAGAGCTTTTGCACAATGGAGGAAGTCAAACAACTCAAACGTCTAAGCAGCTTGACGTTCTAACCACCACTGATGAGGAAAACCCCTACAGCTCTGTGTCAGGGGTTTTAAACTACATTAAGCTTAATAAAACTACTGTTTGAATGATGTTAGATATTAGGAAACAAACCGGCCATGTTTGCCTTCAGATATTCATATAGTCTCCATTGAGATGACTTGAAGTGTCTATTTACATTGGCTGTATTTTACTTATGTATTATTTTCTTTGATGCATTGCTTTGAGATGTTTAATTTCTTGAGGAAAGTTTATAATATTAATATTGGTGCACAGTTAGTCACAATTAATCGCATTATTTTTGTAGTTAATCGTGATTGATCACAGATTTTAGAAGTGATGAAATTTTACACTATATATACTTTGTTTCTTGTCAAAATTAATTGATTTACATTGGCAGCCAAAAGTTTGGGATAATGTACATATTTTGCTGTCTCGGATGGAAATTGGTACTTTAATTCACCAAAGTGGTATTCATCTGATCACAAGTATATTCAGGACATTACTGATGTTAAAAACAGCACCTTCACTATCTGAAAAAGTCATTTTTGATCAAATCTAGACAGCAGCATCATTCCAACACATTATCCTCGAGTAATCATGATAAATTGATCATTTGGTGCTAGAAAATCACTTGCCATTATATCAAACACAGCTACGTGTATATGTATACACTCACCTAAAGGATTATTAGGAACACCTGTTCAATTTCTCATTAATGCAATTATCTAATCAACCAATCACATGGCAGTTGCTTCAATGCATTTAGGGGTGTGGTCCTGGTCAAGACAAACTCCTGAACTCCAAACTGAATGTCAGAATGGGAAAGAAAGGTGATTTAAGCAATTTTGAGCATGGCATGGTTGTTGGTGCCAGACGGGCCGGTCTGAGTATTTCACAATCTGCTCAGTTACTGGGATTTTCACGCACAACCATTTCTAGGGTTTACAAAGAATGGTGTGAAAAGGGAAAAACATCCAGTATGCGGCAGTCCTGTGGGCGAAAATGCCTTGTTGATGCTAGAGGTCAGAGGAGAATGGGCCGACTGATTCAAGCTGATAGAAGAGCAACTTTGACTGAAATAACCACTCGTTACAACCGAGGTATGCAGCAAAGCATTTGTGAAGCCACAACACGCACAACCTTGAGGCGGATGGGCTACAACAGCAGAAGACCCCACCGGGTACCACTCATCTCCACTACAAATAGGAAAAAGAGGCTACAATTTGCAAGAGCTCACCAAAATTGGACAGTTGAAGACTGGAAAAATGTTGCCTGGTCTGATGAGTCTCGATTTCTGTTGAGACATTCAGATGGTAGAGTCAGAATTTGGCGTAAACAGAATGTGAACATGGATCCATCATGCCTTGTTACCACTGTGCAGGCTGGTGGTGGTGGTGTAATGGTGTGGGGGATGTTTTCTTGGTACACTTTAGGCCCCTTAGTGCCAATTGGGCATCGTTTAAATGCCACGGCCTACCTGAGTATTGTTTCTGACCATGTCCATCCCTTTATGGCCACCATGTACCCATCCTCTGATGGCTACTTCCAGCAGGATAATGCACCATGTCACAAAGCTCGAATCATTTCAAATTGGTTTCTTGAACATGACAATGAGTTCACTGTACTAAAATGGCCCCCACAGTCACCAGATCTCAACCCAATAGAGCATCTTTGGGATGTGGTGGAACGGGAGCTTCGTGCCCTGGATGTGCATCCCACAAATCTCCATCAACTGCAAGATGCTATCCTATCAATATGGGCCAACATTTCTAAAGAATGCTTTCAGCACCTTGTTGAATCAATGCCACGTAGAATTAAGGCAGTTCTGAAGGCGAAAGGGGGTCAAACACAGTATTAGTATGGTGTTCCTAATAATCCTTTAGGTGAGTATATACAGTATATATATATATGTATATATGTATGTATGTATGTATGTGTGTATATATATATATATATATAGTTATTGTGATGTACAACCTTACACTCTTCCATTGAACACAAAAGGAGTATATATTAAGAATAAAGCCGCTCTTTTACATTACGACTACATTAGTTCCTTGTGAGCATGTCTGTCATGCTCCAAAAGACACAAAAAGCACCATAAAAGGATAATTCAAGTAGCCCACATGACTCCATATGCACGTCTTCTAAAGTCAGATTTGTGTGAGAATCAAACGGAATTTAAGCAGTTATTCACTGAACATCAGACTCTTTCCATTAATGTTTCTTGTTCTTAGGATACAATCAAGTTTTCTCTCTCAGATCAGAAAGAAAGAAATGAAACGGATGTGTCTGTAGACCCAGTATAAGCTGAGCAATGAAGTTTGTAGCCTGTCTTTGCTTGAGGGCGTTGAGTGAAACCGCTCCTGTGATTTAAACATGTTGAACTGATATTCTGTTCATGTACAGAGTTTCCTCTGTCTTATTGCATTCCTTTTCACTCGCTTTGTTTTCTTTTGTGTCACTGAGACTCTCTGTGCTTTTATTCCACTGTAAGTCATTTGTAGGAATTTGAAAAGCTTTTAAAGAACACCTGCCTGCATCTGCAGTCTTTTATATCAGAAAACCTTGCCGGTTTTGTCTGGACCCTTTAGTTATCCTGTTTATTATTTACCGTATTGAACTTTGCATAGGCCATGTGAAGTTGAACCTTTTTTTGTGTGGTCAAGTTTGTCTAGAAGGAGCTTAAAGGTAAAGTACACCAAAAACAAAAGACGATTCTGTCATCTTTTACTCACCCTATGTTGTTCCAAACCTATATGACATATTCTGTGGAGCACAAAAGCTTTTATATGACTTTAGAAATCTTGTAATTTAGAGCGTGCGTCATGTAGACTACGTTGTAGTACTCTATAGTGCCTTTGGGAGCCTGATAGCCACTGGGTACTGTACTGCTTTCACTGTGGAACAGAGCAGCATGAACATTCTGCTAGACATCTCCTTTTGTGTTCCAAAGATGTCCTCACACAGATAGTAAAGAATAATAAACAGATTCATCAGAAAATATTCACTTAAGTTATCAAAACTGTGAAAACCAAATAAACCATCTCAAACTAGTTCAAATAGAGGTACAAACATTTCTCCAAAATACTACAGCGTGGACACATTCCCAAAAAAGGAGAGGGGCAGATTCATCTACAGCATTACAGGAGCAAATTGGACCTATTTCAGGGAGCATGTTTCTTAAATAAAGATTGACTACAGTTTAAAGGACACCTCCTTAACCTTGTTGGTAATTAAATATGTGTGAGCTAAAGACCAAACGACCTGCGTCAGACATGCTTGTGTCGCATCTCGGGTGTGTTGCGTCATAAACATCAAATGTTTAGGTCACTGTGTCAAGTTAAATATAGTTTAATACTCAATCTTTAAACACATCTTGAGATCCCTTAGATCACATTTGTGCTCCTTCAAGTGTTTTGAACACAAGAATGTCTACTGAGGTGTTTCTTCACTGTATAAACTGTGTGTTGCTCATACAGCTGAAGTTTCACTTACTGCCCTCTGGAGGAAACAGGAGGTACTACAAGCATTTCTCAGGAATTTCTCAGGAAAGCAATGCGATTAAATGCGTTAATTTTTTTAACGCATTATTTTTTGTAAAATTAATCGCACGTTATTTACTCATTAAATCAACAGCCCTAATATATGTATATGTATATATGTATATGTATATATGTATGTGTATGTGTATGTATATATGTATATGTATGTGTGTATATATGTATGTATATATGTATATATGTATGTGTATGTGTATATGTATGTATATATGTATGTGTATGTGTATATGTATGTATATATGTATGTGTATGTGTATATGTATGTATGTATATATGTATGTGTATGTGTATATGTATGTATGTATATATGTATGTGTATATGTATGTATATATGTATATATGTATGTGTATGTGTATATGTATATATGTATGTGTATGTGTATATGTATGTATATGTGTATGTGTATGTATATATGTATATATGTATGTGTATGTATATATGTATGTGTATGTGTATATATGTATGTGTATGTATATATGTATGTGTATGTGTATGTGTGTGTATATGTATATATGTATGTATATGTATATGAATATATATGTATATGTGTGTATATGTATATATGTATATATATATGTGTATGTATATGAATATATGTGTGTATGTGTATGTGTATATGTGTATATGTGTATGTGTATGTGTATATGTGTATATGTGTGTATGTGTGTATATGTATATATGAATGTGTATGTGTATATGTATATGTGTGTATGTGTATGTGTATATGTGTGTATGTGTGTGTGTATATGTATATATGTATATATGAATGTATATGTATGTATATATGTATGTGTATGTGTATATGTGTATATATGTATATGTATGTGTATATGTGTATATGTATGTATGTATATGTGTGTATATGTGTATGTATATGTGTGTGTATGTGTATGTTTATATGAATGTGTATGTGTGTATATGTATATGTGTATGTGTATATGTGTGTATATGTGTATATGTATGTATATATGTATATATGTATATGTGTATGTATGTATGTATATGTATATGTATATGTGTATATATGTATATGTATATGTATATATGTATGTATATGTACAGTATATGTGTGTGTGTGTGTGTGTGTGTGTGTGTGTGTGTGTGTGTATATGTATATGTATATATGTATGTATATGTGTGTGTGTGTGTGTGTGTATATGTATATATGTATGTATATGTACAGTATATGTGTGTGTGTGTGTGTGTGTGTGTGTATATGTATATGTACAGTATATGTGTGTGTGTGTGTGTATATGTATATGTATATATGTATGTATATGTACAGTATATGTTTGTGTGTGTGTGTGTGTATATGTATATGTACAGTATATGTGTGTGTGTGTGTGTATATGTATATGTATATATGTATGTATATGTACAGTATATGTGTGTGTGTGTGTGTATATGTATATGTATATATGTATGTATGTATATATATGTGTGTATATATGTATATGTATATGTGTATATATGTATATATGTATGTATATGTACAGTATATGTGTGTGTGTGTGTGTGTGCGTGTGTGTGTATATGTATATGTATACATTATACACTGTATGCTGTGTTTATATACACAGGCTATACAATGATTTGATTTATGTACTGTGACGATTAAGCATATTTTCCACCAGCATTACTGTAATGCATCTTTTTTATTTGTTTTTCTTTGCAATTTTTTTTTATGATTATTCATCAAATGTGATTTTCATTACGGTAACACAGTCATTTTATATTGTAATACAATAAAAAACAAATAAATATTTAGCATTTTTAAATAAAAATCAGCATCAAGGAAAAACATCACACACTACCATGTTCTAGAAATACTTAAATACAATTTAAATAATACATAATTGTTTTTTAATGAGTTTTAATTTAATGAGAACTTGGGGGAAATAATTTGTGTGATGTATTACAGATAAAAATTATGAAGTTTTGTGCGATTCGCTCGATTATAGTACATTATAGGATAAAATATGTGTGGATAAATCTGTGCTTGAGTTTTGGCTCTTTGTTTTTCTTCCTAGTATCAAATAAAAAGTGGAAGTTGTAATTGATTTCACTCTGAGGCTTTCAGACCGCTAAATAATTGTGAAGTGTGAGCTGTGTGGGAATTCGTCATTTCTCTCTGTCTCTCTCTCTGTCTGTGGATGTGGTTTTGATGTTGGTATTATAATGTTTCAGGTTATAGTTTGACTGACATCTCTCTTGACTTCCTCTCTCTCTGTGTCTATTACAGAGGAAACATCACGCTGCAGAAGCTCCCGGAGTCCAGCATGGCTCTGAGTGTGTTGGGGGTGTTTCTGGGGCTACTTCTGGAAGTTTCCACACACGGACCCTCCAGCGTTCCCCGGAGCTCATGGACACAGGACGGTGAGTGAGGGGTTCAGATAAAGAAGTTATGTTGCTGTGTTCTTTTCAACAAACATATCATGATACTATAAACTAAACTTATACATTGTTTAAAATATGGAAAATATGAAATGCACCAGACCACGTGTCCTACTGTTGCATCCACCATGAGCAGGACGTGGGAATGGTGTGTGTGTGTGTGTGTGTGAATGAGTGTTTGAATGAGTGTGTGTGTGTACATGTGTGTGAATGGGTGAGTGTGTGTGTGTGTGCGTGTTTTTGTGTGTGCGTGTGTATGTGAGTGTTTTTGTGTGTGTGTGTGAGTGTGAATGGGTGCGTGTGTGTATGTGTGTGTGAGTGTGTGTGTGAGTGAGTGAGAGTGTGTGTATGTCAGAGTGTTTGTGCGTGTGTGCGTTCGTGTGCGTGTGTGTGTGTGTGTGTGTATTTGTGTGTGTGAATGGGTGAGTGTGTGTGTTTGTGTCACTTTGTGAGTGAATGAAATAGTGAGTGTGTGTATGTGTGTGTGTGCGTGCGTGTGTGTGTGTGTGCGTGCGTGTGTGTGCGTGCGTGCGTGTTTGTGAGAATGTGTGTGCACGCGTGCGTGTGTGAGAGTGTGTGTGCATGCGTGGGCGTGCGTGTGTGTGTTTGTGAGAATGTGCGTGTGCGTGTGTGTGAGAGTGTGTGTGTGCGTGCATGCGTGTGTGTGCGCGTGCGTGTGTGTGTTTGTGAGAATGTGTGTGCACGTGTGCGTGTGTGTGAGAGTGTGTGTGCGTGCATGCGTGTGTGTGCGCGCGTGCGCGTGCGTGTGTGTGTTTGTGAGAATGTGTGTGCACGTGTGCGTGTGTGCGCACGTGCGTGTGTGTGCGTGCGCGTGTGTGTGTGCGTCCGTGCGCGTGCATGTGTGTGTGTGTGTGTGTGTGTGTGAATGGTTGAATGAGTCACAGTGTAAAGCGCTTTGGTTACCGCTAATGTTAAAAAGGCGCTATATAAGTGCAGATCATTTCTCATTTATTGTTATGAATTTCCTGATTTTTAAAATAAACATGACTTTTGTGTGCAAGACATGTTTTAAGTCCCTTATATCAAGTATCAGTGATACGATTTCCAAGTATTCTAATGTTTTAATGTTAGTGTGGTAGTGCCATGTGTTCATGTGCCACTGTGGTATCATGGATGTACATTGGGCTACCATGCAAATCCCATTCTGTATGAATATGGGAATCATTAGAAATCACGGGGCTAGTTGTCACACAGGGTGAGTGTCACAAGGGCTGCAGTATAGCTCAGTCCAAGTCCAATTGCACGAATGTGTGTTAACGACCCATGTCGGGTTTAAACCCTTTTAAATGTGCTTAAGTTTGTGGATTCTACGTTCCAACGTAAATATGCACTTCCAACATATTTTGTTATATCTCTGGTACAAGCGAACTTAATCAAACCACACCGGCACACATTCAGGCAAAGGTCGGGGCACCAAATTACAACATTAGTTGGCCAAAACAATGTTGTGACCTTCTCCATTTTTGTTGTTTTCTCAAATCATTGTGTGCTTCATAAAGGTTTAATAGGATGTTTAACGCAGCTGTGTATTTTAAGAGAGGACTGTGGCAACTTGCCCCATATAGTGTGACAGCATGACGCATGTTCTCACGAAAGGTCAACGTGTGTTTTTATCCTGGGCAATATCAGTGAAAATGTTATTTTTGTAGCCAATATTTAAACGTAAGTTTACTTTTAGTTATAAACATATTTATGAATAAGTTCTATGAAAATTGACTCAATTTGTCGAGTACACAGAATAAAGCAAAACATGTTCCACCAGAACAGGAAGTCAAGTGCGTGTAGATAGCATCAGCACACATTTGGTGCAGACGTGCTGTCATCGCTTTGTTTTCAGTGTCTTTTGGGTCTCTGCTGAAATAGCTGGCAACGTATGCAGAGTACACACACATATACACACACTTAAGCAACTAAGTGTGCTAGTGTGATCTAGTGTGAAAGACAATCTAAGTATGTACGTTTCAGACTTCAGTTTGTGTTCGAAACCTCACATACATTTGACTTCCTATGCTGGTTAATCAGGTTTCTATTGTGTATCTAAATGAAGGTCAACACACCGAGTCGTTGTTGAGTTATGTGTAGTTAGTTGCGTAAAGTGCGCTCCAACGCAACAGCAAACAAGAAACTGTAAGGGGTCGTTCATGCAGAAAACGGTGAGATGTAACCATTGTGAATAGAATGCTGGTAGCACAAGACTCGCTTTCAGATTCATATTTCAGGTTCAATACAAGTTGAGCTCAATCGACAGCATTCGTGCCGTCAATGAGCAGGACTGGACTGGTAATCTGGCTGTGGCAGGGCTCTCCTCTGCCCCTGGCAGTGGCTCCATCGCTCCAGGCAGTCGGGGAGTCCAGTTCCACACTCGCCTCGCGGACGGCGGACGTTCACCACTGTCTGCAGTCGGCCTTTATGCCTCTCGGAGGTTTGATTAGCCTGATATGGGACGAGGTGTGTATCATCACGACCCGGCCCCGCCCTCCGCCCTGCACACTGGCATACCGGGCGTTTTTCCTGTGAGACGACGCACTTTAGGGCCATCGGGAGACCCTAGCGGGCCGGTGGGTCGGCCGCGAAACGTGCTGAATGGGCCGTGATAAGCTAAAGTGAGCCGCCGTGTTATGCAGAACGGACCACAAAATGGTGCCACGATATGCAGAAAAGGCAATAATAATAATAATAATAATAATAATAATAATGCCAGTTGCCATGTAAAATCCCGGGCCGATTACTCTTCCCAGTCCAGCCTTGACAGTGAGGCACTTACAATGGAAGTGAATGTGGGGCCAATTTTTGGAGGGTATAAAGGCAGAAATCTGAAGCTTATAATGATATAAAAATGACTGTTAAAATTTGTGAATTATTTATTTGAGCTGTAAAGTTGTTTGAAACGTCATAGGGCTGGTTTTAGGGTTTACTGCGTTACGTCGTCATGGCAACGAAGTTGTAAAATTGGATATAACTTTACACAGATGCGGTTAGTAAGTGATTTTATCACACTAAAATCATGTTAACACACTGATTGTTTACGTCTTGTGACTATAATTTTGAAACGGTGAGTATTTTACCATTTACAGTTTGACCCCCATTGACTTCCACTGACTTCCACTGACCCCCACTGACTTCCACTGACTTCCACTGACTGCCATTGACTTCCATTGACTGCCATTGACTGCCATTGACTTCCACTGACTTCCACTGACTGCCATTGACTTCCATTGACTTCCACTGACTTCCATTGACCCCCACTGACTTCCACTGACTGCCATTGACTTCCATTGACTTCCATTGACTTCCACTGACTTCCACTGACTGCCATTGACTGCCATTGACTTCCACTGACTTCCATTGACTTCCACTGACTTCCACTGACTGCCACTGACTTCCACTGACTTCCATTGACTTCCACTGACCCCCACTGACCCCCACTGACTTCCACTGACTTCCATTGACCCCCACTGACTTCCACTGACTTCCACTGACTGCCATTGACTTCCATTGACTTCCATTGACTTCCACTGACTTCCACTGACTGCCATTGACTGCCATTGACTTCCACTGACTTCCATTGACTTCCACTGACTTCCACTGACTGCCATTGACTTCCACTGACTTCCACTGACTTCCATTGACTTCCACTGACCCCCACTGACCCCCACTGACTTCCACTGACTTCCATTGACCCCCACTGACTTCCACTGACTTCCACTGACTGCCATTGACTTCCATTGACTTCCATTGACTTCCACTGACCCCCACTGACCCCCATTGACTTCCACTGACTTCCACTGACCCCCACTGACTTCCACTGACTTCCACTGACTGCCATTGACTTCCATTGACTTCCATTGACTTCCACTGACTTCCACTGACTGCCATTGACTGCCATTGACTTCCACTGACTTCCATTGACTTCCACTGACTTCCACTGACTGCCATTGACTTCCATTGACTGCCATTGACTGCCATTGACTTCCACTGACCCCCACTGACTTCCACTGACCCCCACTGACTGCCATTGACTTCCATTGACTGCCATTGACTGCCATTGACTTCCACTGACTTCCACTGACTGCCATTGACTTCCATTGACTTCCACTGACTTCCATTGACCCCCACTGACTTCCATTGACTTCCACTGACTTCCACTGACTGCCATTGACTGCCATTGACTTCCACTGACTTCCATTGACTTCCACTGACTTCCACTGACTGCCATTGACTTCCACTGACTGCCATTGACTTCCACTGACTTCCATTGACTGCCATTGACTTCCACTGACTTCCATTGAATTCCATTGACTGCCATTGACTTCCACTGACTGCCATTGACTTCCATTGACCCCCATTGACTTCCATTGACCGCCATTGACTTCCACTGACTTCCATTGACCCCCATTGACTTCCATTGACCCCCATTGACTTCCATTGACTGCCATTGACTGCCACTGACTTCCATTGACTTCCATTGACCCCCATTGACTTCCACTGACTTCCATTGACTTCCACTGACTTCCACTGACTTCCACTGACTTCCATTGACTTCCATTGACTGCCATTGACTTCCATTAACTTCCACTGACTTCCATTGACTTCCACTGACTTCCACTGACTTCCATTGACTTCCATTGTAAGTGTCTCACTGGAACACACATTTGTGTTTTTTTAAAGAAGAGCAAGTCAAAATATATTTTTGTGTTAATCAACATTATGCCATAAATGCTTTCAACTAAGCCTAACTTGTATTGAACCAGGAATATTCCTTTAAAAACTGAACCATTTTTAACCATTTTTAACTCTGCACAAAAGCAAGACATTCATGGCGCAACATGCTGTTAATGCCTAGTGGGCACTATGCGACTCAAGCTCATCTTTTGATGTTTTGAGTCAGCGACTGGTTTGCAACGAGAAGTCTCGGATCTCGACGAAGGGTCTTGTTGTGTGCATACTCCCTTTATTGTGTGCATACTCCCTTTATTATTTTCAGCTGTTTTTATTATTTGCTTCCTTTGCAAATTGTGCCAATAAACGGGAACCACTTTTTCATGTTTTTGTTTCGCATGCATGCATGCATCAACCATAAACTGAGCGAGTTTGTGAATGAATTTCGTTATCTTAATTATAAGATGCATTTTACGCGATCTGTTTGAAATGGGACGACGCTAAGAGCAGCTGAAACCGCCGGTTTTCCGCTGGTTCGGTGTGGATTTCACGGGAATATGCGTATGGTCGGAGACTTTAAAAAAGCGAATGCACGAACACGTACAATAGGGACACAGAAATGAGCAGCATGCACACTAGAAGCTCTTAAAATAACTGAGAATATTAAGAGAAACCGTGTTCTGGTTTTTAACGGTTTCTTACTTTTTTACGCTTTATAGTCATTTGGTAAAACATAGACGCAGGGGCGTAGATCCCAGGAGGGATGTGGGTGAGGTAACCCCTCAATAATCAAAACAAGCATGCACAAACCCCCGATATTTAGATCATGATCAATGGAAACATGACAGTGTGTATTTTTCACACTGGAACCCACTTAATATTCAAGCCAAATCTACGCCGTTGCATAGACGTAATGATGGATGTCATCATCCTCAAGTGGTCAAAACGGATGACCAGGTGACTCTGGGACTCGTTTCCCAATAACTATTGATCTTAGCTGTTACGAGCATTTTCTACGAGCGATTTTATGAACCTATTTTTTTTATGTGCAATCAGGGTGTGAAAAGGCACCCATAAATGCGACGAGACTCAATCCAGTTCGCGAGCTCCTCTCCAAATGCATGAAATGCACGAATCATTTTGCCCATCTACCAAAAGGTGTCTCGGAGTGACACGTGACCAGAAAATCTGACATGCTTGAAGAAACACTTTATTATGTTTTTAAGAACAGACAAAAGAAAAGCCGTCAATGTTCGTGCCTCACTGTAACAACGATTGATTTTTAGATTTTTTAATAAATGGTCAAAGTAATTTTTGCGGTTATTGTAATTGTATTGAGCCCAGAACATTCCTTTAAATGCAAGCAGGGCAAAAAAATGCCATTTTGACCTTATAAGAGTTTAAATGAACGCGCATGCATTTGGACGGAGATGCAACGTTGTTATTGTGTTGAAAGACAAATGAATGACTCACGAGTTGACCAGCGCTGGATTTAGAATAGGATCATATATTATTTGCTGCTTTCATTTAGTTCCGGTTCAGTTCTCTTCTGGAACCATAACCAGCTTGACGATGATGTTTTTACAATCACGTACCAAGTTTAGACTGCGCTTGAAAGTATTTAGCAAAGCTATAAATGTGATTGACAGTGTGTCTCCAGAAATGTTCCTATTTTCAGTCTTTATTATCTTCTCTGTTCTTGTATGGTCCGATGCATTTGCCGTTTATCTTCTGGTATGATCTCGGACTGTGCTGAAAGGTGTAAGATGATCCGTGTGTGTTTGCAGATGTGAGTCTGGTTGAGTTCTGGGAGCCAGATGTGTTTAACTACACCACTCTGCTGCTGAGTGAAGACAGAGGTGTGCTGTACGTGGGAGCCCGAGAAGTTATTTACGAACTCGACATGAACAATGTGTCAATCAAAAGCAACCAGGTGAGAATTATAATTGCCACTGTGTGTGTGTAGAAACTTTGTCATAGGCAGAAAATGGCACTGATTATTAAAGTGGTCATGTTGTGGAAAACAGAGCTTGATTTGCTCTTGTTTGATGGGACGTACCTGAGAATTCCCTCAAAAACGTCCTCTCTGGTGCACCCCTTTGTTAAACCTCAAATGCAAAAATGGCTTGTTTGGAAATGTTATGACGTCCAAAACTATGCGAAAGGTGCCTGAAGTTGTTCCTGGCAGGCTGCTCGGCGTCACAGGCTCAGTATGGTTTGAATTAGGCATGGGGGCGGGGTTAGGGCATCTGCTGCCTGCCAGGAACAATTCCAGCTCAAAACTACAAACTCATTAAGATGTGACCGTCCACATTTACTTATCAACACCTATAGATACAGTGTGCACGGAGGCTCCGCCCACATGAAAGAGGTTAACCAATCATAACAGAGGTCATTTGATTAGATTGGAAAAGTCTTAATGGGACAGTATAAACAGTATAAATTGACTGTAAGGAAGAAATAATGCTATAAAAACCCCTTTATAAGACTTCTGTTGTGATTTCAGCTGCTGTGGAACGTTCCGGAGAATGACATGTCATTGTGTATATTAAAGGGGAAATCTAAAGAGGTAATGTGGAAAATTGGACCCAAGATATCCTGATTTGCATATTTCATAACTGGAATCTGAAGCTGGGCCTGTATCTTTCCTTTTTCCTTGTAACCGGGCTGAAATGTTTTGTGTTTGTGTGCTTTGCAGATGGAGTGTCGAAACTACATTCGAGTTTTGCAAGTCCTGGACAAAGACAATCTGTATGTTTGTGGGACGCATGCGTTTCAGCCTCTCTGTGATTATCTGGTGTGTGTGAAAGCCTGCAGTGTATATTACTTTTGTCAACCTTAAAGACCAAATTCTCTTACAAACATTTTCTGTGTAAAACTATAGCCAATTTTTCCATGACGATGTCAACAAACCCTAAAACGACTGTAAAAATGATTATTTAAACAACTTTACAGCTCAAATAATACATGAGTTCTAACAGAAGAATTAATGTATATGCTTTTATACAATTAAGCTTCACATTTCTGCTTTTAAACCCTCCAAAAATTGGCCCCATTGACTTCCACCTCGGTGGAACCTCAATTTTTGCTTTTTTGTAGAAAATGAGGAATGAGTCAAAATAAATTTTTGTGGTAAAAACTGTAGTAAAACCATTGGTTCCTGTATGGGTACTGTATACTGTAGTTAAACCATTGGTTCCTGTATGGGTACTGTATACTGTAGTAAAACCATTGGTTCCTGTATGGGTACTGTATACTGTAGTAAAACCATTGGTTTCTGTATGGGTACTGTATACTGTAGTTAAACCATTGGTTCCTGTATGGGTACTGTATACTGTAGTTAAACCATTGGTTACTGTATGGGTACTGTATACTGTAATAAAACCATTGGTTCCTGTATGGGTACTGTATACTGTAGTTAAACCATTGGTTACTGTATGGGTACTGTATACTGTAGTTAAACCATTGGTTACTGTATGGGTACTGTATACTGTAGTTAAACCATTGGTTCCTGTATGGGTACTGTATACTGTAGTTAAACCATTGGTTCCTGTATGGGTACTGTATACTGTAGTTAAACCATTGGTTCCTGTATGAGTACTGTATACTGTAGTAAAACCATTGGTTCCTGTATGGGTGCTGTATACTGTAGTAAAACCATTGGTTCCTGTATGGGTACTGTATACTGTAGTTAAACCATTGGTTCCCGTATGGGTGCTGTATACTGTAGTTAAACCATTGGTTTCTGTATGGGTGCTGTATACTGTAGTTAAACCATTGGTTTCCGTATGGGTGCTGTATACTGTAGTTAAACCATTGGTTCCCGTATGGGTACTGTATACTGTAGTTAAACCATTGGTTCCCGTATGGGTGCTGTATACTGTAGTTAAACCATTGGTTTCTGTATGGGTGCTGTATACTGTAGTTAAACCATTGGTTCCCGTATGGGTACTGTATACTGTAGTTAAACCATTGGTTTCTGTATGGGTACTGTATACTGTAGTTAAACCATTGGTTCCTGTATGGGTACTGTATACTGTAGTTAAACCATTGGTTCCTGTATGGGTACTGTATACTGTAGTTAAACCATTGGTTTCTGTATGGGTACTGTATACTGTAGTAAAACCATTGGTTCCTGTATGGGTACTGTATACTGTAGTTAAACCATTGGTTCCTGTATGGGTACTGTATACTGTAGTAAAACCATTGGTTCCTGTATGGGTACTGTATACTGTAGTAAAACCATTGGTTCCTGTATGGGTACTGTATACTGTAGTAAAACCATTGGTTCCTGTATGGGTACTGTATACTGTAGTTAAACCATTGGTTCCCGTATGGGTACTGTATACTGGAGTAAAACCATTGGTTCCTGTATGGGTACTGTATACTGGAGTAAAACCATTGGTTACCGTATGGGTACTGTATACTGTAGTAAAACCATTGGTTCCTGTATGGGTACTGTATACTGGAGTAAAACCATTGGTTCCTGTATGGGTACTGTATACTGTAGTAAAACCATTGGTTACCGTATGGGTACTGTATACTGTAGTAAAACCATTGGTTCCTGTATGGGTACTGTATACTGCAGTAAAACCATTGGTTCCTGTATGGGTACTGTATACTGTAGTAAAACCATTGGTTCCTGTATGGTACTGTATACTGTAGTAAAAGCATTGGTTCCAAAATATACATTTTCTCTTTGTATTTTAAGAGGTGACATTTTTGGATGAAATTTTTTTCTTGAGATTCACCCAAATAGACGTGATCTAAACTCAGCATAGTGCGTTGATCACCAAAATGAGGAAGTTTCGCTTATCATTGAAATTTTTTTTCTCTGTTTGTTTTTAGTCGCTGGATAAGTTTACCTTGCAGAACAGATTGGAGGACGGTCGGGGGAAATGTTCCTTTGACCCGGCGCAGAGCTTCACCACCGTGATGGTCGGTAAGTTAACGTGCAGTTTCTTACCATAACACATCTGCAAGACACTGACAGAGTTGACTTCATTATTTTATTGCAATGCAGATGTCATGTCATAAGCACCTGTAAATGATCATCTCTGCTTCCCTCATCACTTGGTTCAACGTTAAATGCATTCTGAAATGTTTTGCTTGTGTTTGTTTTGCTCTTGGTGTTTGTTTGACTCTGGTAACGTGTTGTTTAGATGGGGAGCTGTACTCGGGAACTGCTTATAACTTCTTGGGCAGTGAGCCAATCATCTCTAGATACTCTCAGTCACAGAGTTTACTGCGCACTGAATACTCCACTTCCTGGCTGAACGGTATGCTGCAAATGTTTCCTCATTCACAACTCAACATTAACATAAACACACAAGCCAGTTTTTGTAAATGAGTTCAATATGAAGCCTCGGTACATCCTGAAAGAGTTTTAATGAGCTCCTTTCATGAACATTCACTACTCAACACTGCCTTTATTTATTGTAAGTGGACCGCTGTGAAAAATGAAAATAAAATGCTGAAAATAGAAGATGATGTCGCTCTCACTAACCCTCTCGCTCATGTGGTTCTGGTTCCCTGTGCAGAACCCAGTTTTGTGTTTGCAGATGTGATCCAGGAGGGGCAGAACAGCCCGGACGGAGACGATGATAAGATTTACTACTTCTTCACTGAAGTTTCGGTGGAATATGAGTTCTTCGGAAAGCTCTTGATTCCCAGGATTGCACGCGTGTGTAAGGTGAGACCAGCCAGAACGTGTCTAAATAACCTTAGACGAGACTACACCTGATTTCGCCAAATGGGCATTCGATGAATCACACTTATAAACGTCAATATTCGTTTTTGGTCCTAAATAGCTATTGCCATTTTTGCATTACTGTGGTGGTAATAAACCTCTGTACTAAAGGGGGCGATAGAGTTACGTTCAAATGCATGTGCAGTTTAATGCGTTTAAATGCATTAAAACTTATTACACAGGATTTTAAGCCCGATTTTTGCTCGCCGACAGTTTTGTGGAGATCGCCGACAAAAGCCTGAAATCGTAGGCAAATCAGAGCTCGCTCCCATGAGCGACGATCTCAATGTATGAACTATCAAAGACGCGTCGCAGATGTCAGCGAGATATCTAGAATGTTAAATATCAGGACCCGTCTGCGATTCCTAATCGTCCAATGAGAAATGTGTTTTGACTGAACACAACTGCAGCGTTGACCTACAGCTAATGAGAGCGCAAGAAACGGGGCGGGAAGTTTCAGTGGGAGGAGTCCTACGAGCATGACTGCGGTGTCAAGAAAGTCTCATTGGACTGACGAAATGGAGGAAGAATTAGTGGAAAACTGACAGGAGCACCGGTGCCTATTTGATGTTCCCTCTGAACTGTCCCACAACCGGGTGGAGAAAGAGAAGAGTTGGAGAGAAATGGCCAATTCTCTTGGACAGTCAGGCCAGCAAATGGGTCGATTTTTCAGTAGGAGCTCCTTTTTCATATTGTAACCAATAAAATATATGATTAAAAACATACACATCATATTCTGAAACGCATAACATGTGATCATGCATTTGTTTGTGTATCTCGTATCACTTCTCACGTGTACTCTGTTGTGAAACGTAATTTGGAGTCCAGGCAGAGTCGTCGGGGGTTTTCACCCCGTCGCAGATTCCTCGTGTAGTTTGAAAACGCCACAACTTCCATGACAAGACAGACAGACGTGTAATATGAACGGTACCACGATCCGACATCTTTGAAAGTTGTGTAGCGTGTAGGAGGCTTTCGGGATCTAGCTATAAGCATGTCTACAGTTTAGCTCACTTCAATTAACATGCTCTTCACACTTTTACTTCGCTTCAGCAGTAGTTTACCAGAATGTCAACTGGATGTTGAGATGATATATGATGCCATTTGTTCATTTGAAAGCAAAGTCTAGTGTAGCATGGTCTGCTCTTATATAGCGCCTTTTTAACCTTATCGGTATTCAAAGCGCTTTACACTGCGTCTCATTCACCCATTCACACACCCATTCATACACCAATGGCGGCAGAGCTGCATGCAAGGTGCCAGCCTGCCATCGGGAGCAACTTGGGGTTCAGTGTCTTGCACAAGGACACTTCGGCACGTGGAGTCGTATGGGCCGGGATTCAAACCACCAACCCTGCGATTTAGTGGCCGACCCGCTCTACCACCTGAGCAATATGCCGCATATTTAGTGTTAGATACACTCACAGACCAGTTGCGTGTCTTTGAGGCTATTGAATATTTGAAGATTGGCTTCATAGATATATTATAAGATATAATATAGTGCAATATCACATCAAAGAATGTCTCTACGCATCCTCAAAGGTCTTGCCGAAGTCCTGAATATTCACTGGTCCTAAAACTGACCCTGCTTGTAACACCCCTCGCTCAGTCTCTCTCTCTCTCTCTCTCTCAGGGTGATCAGGGTGGTCAGAGGACCTTGCAGAAGAAGTGGACATCATTTCTGAAGGCTAAGCTGGTGTGCTCCATGCCTGATCTCAACTTTGTCTTCAATGTTGTTCATGATGTGTTCATCCTGAAAGCCCCTCACTGGAGAGAGACAGTCATATACGGAGTCTTCACCTCTCAATGGTCAGTTTTTGTGTGCACGCATGCATTTGTGGGAGAAGATAAAATCAAACTTCAAAGTACCCGCATGCGCCTTTTTGGTATTTTACACTGAAACTGTTTGTTCCAGTTTGTCTTGAATCATCTGTATATGACTATATCTGTAGTCATACCATCACCTGAGTCTTAGTAATATGACTCTCAGATGGAAAATATGACTAATGCAAAATCTAAAGTGGCACAACTGGATTTTAGATGCCCAAGGGGACTTTCCTTAAATGTCTTTGTAGCTTAAAAGATTTCCTTGTTTCTCTTTTTTTCAGGGGGAATGTTGGTCTGTCGGCTGTGTGTGCGTATAACATGAGTTCCGTACATGACGTGTTTTCCAAAGGGAAGTACATGCAGAAAGCCACGGTTGAACAGTCCCACACAAAGTGGGTCCGATTTAATGGAATCACCCCAACTCCGAGACCCGGAGGGGTTAGTATCCCGCTAGGGTCTCAACTCTCCTTGAGACACTTGTTTTAAATCTGTTCATGGCTGCTGGATGGGTAATTAGTCTTGTAAACAAGTCTATTGTTTGTAAGTTAATACCGCAGGCTTACCTTTATAGGTTAAATGTTAAATGTCCAAACAAATTGTCCTAGACTTACATTCTCAGACTTCATGACTAGTGGTCAACTGACATTGGTTTGTCAATGGCCAATGGGGGTATTTATGTCAGGCTGGCCGATATAACGTCTATATGGCTTAATACCTTAAAATATTTGAAAACTTAATATGTGCATTGACAAGGTTTTTTTGTAGATTTTGAAACTGGCATTTATGTTTTCATGCCACTTATGATTACTTGCTAAGCAGATTCAGTTTATTATCCAAAGCCAATAATGTCTCAAAATGAGCTATGAGTGGATGGAATAATAGATAGATGGATATAGATGGATGGATGGAATAATAGATAGATGGATATAGATGGATGGATGGAATAATAGATAGATGGATGGATGGATGGATGGCTATAGATGGGTGGATGGATGGATATAGATGGATGGATGGCTATAGATGGGTGGATGGATGGATATAGATGGATATAGATGGATGGATGGATGGATGGATGTAGATGGATATAGATAGATGGATAGATGGATGATGTAGATAGAGGGATGGTGGATGGATGTAGATGGATATAGATAGATGGATAGATGGATGATGTAGATAGATGGATGGTGGATGGATATATAGGTGGATGGATGGATGGATATAGATAGATGGATGGATGGATGGATGGATATAGATAGATGGATGGATGTATGGCTATAGATGGATGGATGGCTATAGATGGGTGGATGGCTATAGATGGATGGATGGGTGGATGGATGGATTTTGTTGGATGGATGGATGGATGGATGGATATAGATGGATGGGTGGATGGCTATAGATGGGTGGGTGGATGGCTATAGATGGGTGGGTGGCTATAGATGGATGGATGTATATGGATAGATGATATAGATGGATGGATGGATGGCTATAGATGGATGGATGGATGGCTATAGATGGATAGATGATATAGATGGATGAATGGATGGATGGATGTAGATGGATATTGATAGATGGATAGATGGATGATGTATATAGATGGATGGTGGATGGATATATATGGATGGATGGATATAGATAGATAGATGGATAGATGGATGGATGGATGTGGATGGTTGGATGGCTATAGATGGATGGATGTAGATGGATGGATGTAGATGGATGGATGGATGGATGTAGATAGATAGATAGATGGATGGATGGATGGATGGATGGATGTGGATGGATGGATGGATGGATGTAGATGATGGATTGATGGATGTAGATAGATAGATGGATGGATGTAGGTAGATAGATAGATAGATAGATAGATAGATAGATGGATGGATGTAGATGATAGATAGATAGATAGATAGATGGATGTAGATGATAGATAGATAGATGGATGGATGGATGTAGATAGATGGATGGATGGATGGATGTAGATGGATAGATGGATGGATGGATGTAGATAGATGGATGGATGGATGGATGTAGATAGATGGATGGATGGATGGATGTAGATAGATTGATGGGTGGATAGAACAGGGTATCCGCAGGTACTTAAAAAGTCTTGAATAAATTACAAGAAGTCTTAAATTTCGTTTGCTGAGGTCTTAAATTTTGGGGCGTGAATAGAGGAGAAACAGCAGAATCTGAGTCAAAATCATCATCTCTCTCTCTCTCTCTTTCTCTCTCTCTCTCTCTCTCTCTCTCATGGATCGGTCATTTAGCAGCTGACGCTTGAGTTTAGTGTGACCGTGTGCAGGGAAGCGTATTTTTACTGAACTTAAGATGTTACACATGTATAAACCTTCATAAACCTCTTATCCACAGCAGCTGTATCTTTTGATTTTTAATGACAATGACAATAAGGCTGTGCGGGATAGACGTATAGTCTCCTCAATGGATGTGTCTGCAGTTTAAAGAGTTTTTGGATCATTCCATGTACAAAACATTGGAAAAATATATTATAGACAAGAAACTCCAGACAACATGAGTTGTGGAAAGTCAGATGTGATATTGAAGCTTTATTCAGATTTATACCTGTGCTGGATTTGACAGATTAGATGTATGACACAAAACCATCATAATTACAAACATATTCTTAATGATATAATTACTATAATGATATAAGTTAATAAAAAACATGTAAACATGAAACAAACGTTGTGAATTGAAATGATCTCAGTCCAGTCAGCTCTGTTGATGTCATGAAGCCACAGCCGTCACAGAGAGATCTCTGAATCATTTTTAAACAACATAATCTGATAAAAGTTATTTTTTACATGTGGTTTTTTACCACCACTTCCATGTTTGAGATAAGCGGTGACGTTGCCAAAGCATTGGTCATAATGCATCATGTCTTGCTAGAAAGCAAGTGACTAAAGAGAAGGGCCACAATGTAGGCTACATACTTTAGGCTACATGCATTCATAATGAATTCATTTAGCGTTTTAATGTTGTATTAACTTATTAAGACATAAATTCACAAATATATATATATATATATATATATATATATATATATATATATATATATATATATATATATATATTAACATGTCCAGAGACATTCAAGTAGCCTCAGTGGTTTTGTATTTACCAGCTAATGAATTAATGGTTATTTATTGTGAAAATGGTCTTAAATATTTCCTTTATTTGGCCTTAAAAAGTCTTAGTCTTAAATTTCATTGCTTTGAACCTGCAGAAACCCTGTAGAAGAATAGAAGTATGGATGGATATAGATGGATGGATGGATGGATATAGATGGATGGATAGATATAGATGGTTGGATGGATGGATATAGATGGATGGATGGATATAGATGGGTGGATGGATATAGGTGGATGGGTGGATGGATGGATATAGATGGGTGGATGGATATAGATGGATGGATGGATGGATATAGATGGATGGATGGATATAGATGGATGGATGGATATAGATGGTTGGATGGATGGATATAGATGGATGGATGGATATAGATGGGTGGATGGATATAGGTGGATGGGTGGATGGATGGATATAGATGGGTGGATGGATATAGATGGATGGATGGATATAGATGGATGGATGGATATAGATGGATGGATGGATGGATATAGATGTGTGGATGGATGGATATAGATGGGTGGATGGATGTAGATGGGTGGATGGATGTAGATGGGTGGATGGATGTAGATGGATGGATAGATGGATGGATGGATATAGATGGGTGGATGGATGGATATAGATGGATGGATGGATGATATAGATGGTTGGATGGATGGATATAGTTGGATGGATGGATGATATAGATGGTTGGATGGATGGATATAGTTGGATGGATGGATATAGATGGGTGATGGATGGATATAGATGGATGGATGGATATAGATGGGTGATGGATGGATTTAGATGGATGGATGGATGGATGTAGATGGATGGATGGATATAGATGGGTGGATGGATATAGATGGATGGATGGATATATATGGGTGGATGGATGGATATAGATAGGTGGATGGATGGATTTAGATGGATGGATGGATGGATATAAATGGGTGGATGGATATAGATGGATGGATATAGATGGATGGATGGATATATATGGATGGATGGATAGAAGAATAGAAAGATGGATATAGATTGATGGATGATATAGATGGATATAGATGGATGGATGGATTAATATAGATTAATTGATGTAGATGGATGGATATGAATAGATTCGTATAGATAAATGGATGGATGGATTTGGATTGATTGGTATAGATGGATGGATGGATGAATATAGATGGATGGATTGATATAAATGGGTAGATGTATATAGATGGATGGATGGATGGATTTTGATTTTAATGCACCACTCTACCCCTTCACAGTGCATCAATAACCATAACCGCATGCAGAACATCAACTCGTCTCTCCACCTGCCTGATAAGACACTACAGTTTGTGAAGGACCACCCGCTGCTGGAGGACCCCGTGCTGCCCATCGGCAACGGCCCACGCCTCATCATGAAAGACGTCAACTACACACAGATCGCAGTGGAGAGGGTGCAGGCCCTCGACAGAAACATCTATGATGTCCTCTTCACCGGCACTGGTGAGTGGAAGTCATCGGGGCTTTAGGGGTTCATGTATCTAGATATAAGAATGTGTGAGGTACGTCTCCAGAGCGTTTGTGTAGTCAGAACTGTGTGATCAGAGTTCTAGAGTATTTAGTGTGTGATCAGGGCTCTAGACAGTGTGGTTCATTGTTCTAAAGTATAGAACGTGTGATCTGGGATTGAGGGAGTTTGCTTCTTTCAGTCAAGTATGTGAATATAGAGCCCCTGGGCACAGAATGTGTGATCATGCCAGTTTGTGGTTCTAGATGATTAAAACCGTGTGTTCTCAGATAAAGGTCTCCTGCAAAAGTCAGTGGTGCTGGAGGGAGGAGAGGTCCACATGGTGGAGGAGATCCAGCTTCTTAAGAACTCTGAGCCAATCAAAACACTTCTACTCGCTCCCCAAGTGGTAAGAACCCAGATGTTTCTTCTCACGTGCACACGTGTGATTAAAAGAGCATTATTATGATGTACGCTGCTATTCAATGTGACCTTTTTAGTGACAAATCAGCTGGAATAAAATGCACACAAACACGTTTTAAAGGAAGTTACCTTACAATGAAGATAGACAGCCGCAAGCTGTTCCCCTTCATCTACAGATCAGCTCCAATTTCTCGTTTGTAGTTCTCAACACGCACACACACACTGCACACACAAATACCACCAGTGTAACTGTGTGTTCTCTCTTCTACAGGCCCAGTTCTTGTATGCTGGTTCTGACTCAGGTGTTGTCCAATCTCCCACAGCGTTTTGTCATAAATATCTGTCCTGTGAGGATTGCATTTTCGCCAGAGATCCGTACTGTGCCTGGCATGCAAGTTCTGCTTCCTGTATTAATATTTTCCAGGACAAAGCTGAACAGCGGTGAGAAACGAGAACTAATCGGCCACGTTGTGACTGACGTGGTATGCCTCACTGATGTGGAGAATATTAGACGTTAACTTCGTGTCTCCAAACATTTGAGGTGTCTCCAAGCAGGGCTTTTAACAGTAACATCATGGTGTAATACAGTCACTCGAGTTCTCCTTTGCATCGTATTTGTCAGTCAAACTCATCATAAACACGTAAATTCACCCGAGTGTGTCCAAACTTAATTTACAAAGTCTTTTTTGACAAATAAAGTAAACATGAATTTTACAATTGCTGTCAAGATCACAATTATCATCTCTAAATGAGTGAAATCTTCCTCAGTCTGATCTGTGTGTTTTGATGTGTTTTATTGCAGGAAGTTGATTCAGAGCTTGAAAGGAGACGCTGGGATATGTCCCGTAGGTGTGTGCTGTAAAATGTCTTTTGTATTAATGCAGCTGGTCATGTGGGTGGAGGCGGGCTATGCCTAATATGTGTTCGGTTACTGTCCTGTGTACAGCATCATGGGCTCTTAAATATCTGACACAGGAAAGGAGTCCTGTCTTTTATCTTGTGTCAGTTTTTTAGTGTGGTCTAGATTTACCCTCCTATGGTTTTGAAAATGAGCTCCTCGCTTTGGTATTCGTGGTCATTGTTGCCCGGAAGGGTCAGATGTGTAACTCTCTTTTCTTTCTTTCTTTCTTTTTGTTTTTATGATGATAATGATACCCTTTCTTCTTCAGTAGATGCTGTAGTCACCTACTGTGTAATCTCATGGCTTGTTTAATAATATTTTATCACAAGATATGCATTTATATATATATTTAGACATTATCAAAGTATAATTTGTCAATGTTTACCATTTTACATTTGATTTGAAGTGTCGTTTTCTGCAGTTTATGTCATTATGTTTGCAATCAAACCTGACCATGGCGTTACAAAGAGAAGAAATGGGATAAGCATTTTTCTTTCAATAATTTTGAAAAACATAAAAATGTGTTAACTTAAAGTAAATGCATTAAAATGTGAAGATGAACATCAAGAAACAGAAATGAACTGCACAATTCTAAAAATTCTGTATAAAAAAAAAGAATCAGAGTAAGCGTTTTGCAATTCCAAACTTTCTATAGTAAAAATGTGTTCTGTGTGTGTGCGCGCGTGTGCGTCTGCGCGTGTGTGTGAACGTGTGTGTGTGCACGTGTGTGTGCACGTGTGTGTGCGCGTGTGTGTGTGCGCGTGTGTGTGCGTGTGTGTGTGTGTGCGTGCGCGTGTGTGTGTGTGTGTGCACGTGTGTGTGTGTGTGTGCGCGTGCGTGCGTGTTATCCTTTCATATTTTCTGCATTGTGGCCGATTTATTGTATTTGACAGATCAAAAAAAAATATTGCTCTTGTTTTTGGTCTTTCACATTCATTTTCAGTGGTCGGTCAACTTTGACCGCGAATACCAAAGGTGATTTTTGTTTTTTTTAACGACCACTTAGACTTATTGAATCAAGCCCATTTTTTTTTTTTTTTTTTTTGTATGTTCAGATGGCAAATGGAGGAAAAGTCACAAATCTTGTACTGCTTAGATAAAGGAAACCATCCATCCATCTTCTAAAGCCGCTTATTTTTTAATATTTGCAATTTTTGTATTATTTAGTGTAGAGGTATAAAAGTATACTTTGCATTATATTAGCTTTCAATTAGTTAATTGTTAATTAATAGTTAATTAATTAAAATAAATCCAGTTACCACAGCTGTGATGAATCTTTTTCCTCTTATGTTGTTGGAGCAAATGGGAACATAGTTATATTTGAAGTTGTTTCCCATTTACCACCGTAGAAGTTTAAGCCCTATGCATACTTCCAATTTGACGTGGACGCTCTGTACACGAGTATACTCCATTTAACTGTCCGCGCATACACAAACGGTTGGTGTATGCACTCTTCAACTGCAATAAGACACCAGACTATTTCTCTGTAGGAGTGTAGACCCATAAAGATGTGTTTATATTCCTTCAGGCTTGAGTTATACAAATGCAGGTGTGCAGGAGTGTTGCCACCTTGTGGACCCATTAAATAGTGCAAAAATCTTCTGCGCATCCAAAGACACATGGTTAGAAAAACCTGGGTTTGCGTGTTCAGTACTCAAGCACTCTACTGATGATGAAATTTGCATCACACATCCTGTATGTGGACACTCTGACCGAATAAACTTTGGTTTTTACCCTGCGATAATTACTTATGCGTTCCAAACCCTGAATTGTTTAAATGGTCCATCGAAAGTATCTGTAGTACAATATATTTTGTCCTCAAGAATTAGCTTGAGAAATAAGAAGTTAAGTCATAATTCTCATTCTGCTCCTTCCACAGTTACGCCTCTTGCAGTTGAGGACTACCAGAGGGTGGTGGTAAAGCTGGGCAGTTCTGCCAATCTGCTGTGCCAGGTGCGATCAAACCTTGCCCAGGTGTTGTGGAAATTTGACGGCAACATTCTTAACGATGCTTCCAACTTCCTTCTAATGGGAGAGAATGGGTTGCTCATATACAGCATGACCACGAAGGACCAAGGACGTTACGAATGCTGGTCCGTCGAAATGGCTGCAGGAAAGAACTTCACACGTTTGGTAGTTGGATACATCCTTCGATTGGACCTTCCTTACGGCACGCCTTCAATATCAACATCGTCTTTATCAGACATGGGTGCTACTTCGCATTCCGTCGGATCTAGCTTGCGTGACCCGACTACGCCAGCCGAAGGTAATAACGAAAACACATCAGGACCCCCGCTACTAACGTCAGCCCACACAGAGGCCCCCCCACTAACCACCCCTCCTAGCAACTTCATTAAACCCAGACAATACATCCCTCTGGAAGTCAGCAACACACCGACGCGCACTGAGAATCTAGACCCATCAGCAAAGTACATTGAACATGACAATAGCATAGCTCTGTTGTCCCTCTTCTTGCTCTTCTTCCTCCTCTTCCTCGCTGCTCTGGTGTATAACTGTTATATGAAGTACCTGCCTGCACCTTGCCTCCGTTTGCGTGCGGCGCTGCTCGGCTCGCACAACAAACCGCAGCCCGAGTATGCCACCTGTGAGGCCGGCCTGATGGAGCAGATGCCGGACAAAACAGATCCAGGCGATCAGCTACAACAGAATGGAGCGCAACCGTTACGGGCTCCCAGAGACACTGGATATGAGACGGAACCAGAATGTGGGAACGGGAAAATTCGGTCAAACAGCGATGAGGATACGGACGATAGTGCTTCTAAAGAGCGACCCTTCGACGTAGAGTGCGTTTTGCAGCCGATTGAATATGCCGATGCAGACACGCCTTACTGATTCAAATATTTACCGCAAGACATCTACAGCAGAGCAGAGGACGAGCGAATACAACAGTCTCTCTTTTAGCGTTGTGACCTCTCCATTAGAAGCTTAGCTTAGCTGCAGCGATTTAACATGAAGGCTGTGTAAAATTATTTTTGCTTGTGGCTTAGGTTTGTCAAGCAATCTAGCATGTCTGCTTGGCGCAGTAAAGAGTACTATGCCGCTCTGCAAGAACGAAAACAAAAGTTCCAGATTGGAAACATTATATACCAAATTGGTACATTATCATGATGTTTTCCAAATTGGAGTCCTGAACTCTTTTGTTGGTTGGCGGGCATGTTCACGGTTGGCATAGGGTTCAGTCTGAACCTGTTATGCGCTTTTACGTGTTAATTGTCTTTACACATTGGGTGTATATTAAAAAAATCTCAGGGATGATTGAAGTTTCACAAATGCAGGATTGCATAGAACACAGGAAGTGTACAAGGAGTGCTCTGGTAGACCAAAATGGCAGGTGGGCCAAATTTGGTGGAAAGTTGCAGACATGGCCCAACTGTCTAGAACACTCAAAAGTTTCATGGAAATGGATCCAACATTGGTGAAATGGAACTAAGACCGTTCCTCTTGGTGAAATGGAACTAAGACCGTTCCTCTTGGTGAAATGGAACTAAGACCGTTCCTCTTGGTGAAATGGAACTAAGACCGTTCCTCTTGGTAAAATGGGTTCCTTTCGTGAAATAGAAATGTTCTTTGATATGTCTAGATTTGATACATCGTTCTGCGAAACTCTTGCGTGATTCACCCTAAGCCCCGCTGTATCGCTTCCCCTTATTGACAATGAATGTGTTCTTTCTGGAATTTCTGAAGAACGAAGGCTGCCAGCTAGACCATTCCGACGATTTCGCTTGAAAGCGAAGATCGACGTCGTCAAATGTCTCTATACTTGGTGTATTGTTTGTTACTTTGATGACAGTTAAAATGGTTCATTGTGGGAATATGACAATAAAGCAGACCAAAAATGTCTAAGCACTCTGATGTCTCTTTTGCACAGTTCCCACAGGAAACTTAATGCTGTTATCGCAGATCATGTCTGTTTTCTTTGAGCTGTGTTTCTATATATTTTGAAGCTAACATTTTAACCTCATTTTATTTAAGAGAAAGCAGTAGCCCTTTTATAGAGTTGGTTCAGTAACACTTTACAATAAGGTTCTATTTGTTACATTAGTAAATGCTGAAGCTCATCATCGGCCTGTGACCTTCAGCTCTCACTGGATCGCTTGGCAGTCGAGTGTGAAGCGGCTGGGATGAGGATTAGCACCTCTGAGGCCATGGTTCTCAGAAGGAAACCGATGGAGTGCGTACTCCGGGTAGGGAAGGAGGTATTGCCCCAAGTGAAGGAGTTCAAGTACCTCTGGGTCTTGTTCACGAGTGAGGGGACAATGGAGCGGGAGGTTGGCCGGAGAATCGGGGCAGCGGGGGCGGTATTGCACTCGCTCTATCGCACCGTTATCACGAAAAGAGAGCTGAGCCAGAAGGCAAAGCTCTCGACCTACCGGTCACTTTTTGTTCCTACCCTCACCTATGGTCATGAAGGTTGGGTCATGACCGAAAGAACTAGGTTGTGACTACAAGTGGCCCAAATGGGCTTCCTCAGAAGGGTGGCGGGCTTCTCCCTTAGAGATAGGGTGAGGAGCTCAGTCATCCGTGAGGAGCTCGGAGAAGAGCCGCTGCTCCTTTGCGTCGAAAGGAGCCAGTTGAGGTGGTTTGGGCATCTGGTAAGGATGCCCCCTGGGCGCCTCCCTAGGGAGGTGTTTCAGGCACGTCCAGCTGGGAGGAGGCCTCTGGGAAGTCCCAGGACTAGGTGGAGAGATTACATCTCCACACAGGTCTGGGAACGCCTCGGGGTCCCCCAGTCAGAACTGGTTAACGTGGCTCGGGATAGGGAAGTTTGGGGGCCCCCTGCTGGAGTTCATTGTTAGTTCATGTTAACTATTATAGTTATTTAATGTTAACAAATACAACCTAGTTGTAAAGTGTTACCATTGGGTCTCTTATCCCTGTGTCTCTTATTCATTATAGACATTATTCACGTAGACTAGGCGAAGTTTGTTTGCCAACTTTTTGACTGTTGTTCACAAAAGTGGCCCTTTTAAAACCTTTTTTGTTTAAAAGAATGAAGCTTTATGTTTTAGATACAGTATTTTCACAAGACATTATATTATTTAATTATTTGTTAGTAATAATAAGGTGAATATCGAACAAACTGCCAGTAATGTCCAGGTTATATTTCAGCCCAATATCAAAAGAAAAGAATCATATGTTTTATATAATAATGTGTAGGATCTCTTTACTGTAATACAAATAAATGTAACTTAATTTTTTCTTGTGATTTATGGAGTGAAATAAGACCTGGACATTTCTTTTGTGAGTTTCACCCAATAGCATGTTTATTCTTTGATGTTTTGCTTTGTTTTGATTGGTCACTCCTTGTACGGTCTTCTAAAGACCTCAACTTTTCCACTCTCATTCCCACTTTGTGACATTCTCCAGCTCACCTGAGATTCTCAGCACACTCTTTCTTTGTCTCTCTTCCTCCATTTCCTCTCTTCCCTCCTTCCACTTCCTCTTTCCTGCACAGCTTCCTTGGCTGTTCCTCCTGTCCCTGTCGACTCGTTGCCCACTTCCAGGAGTCGCCTCTCTGTCTTCCCTTGCTCTTCCTCATCTCCATCACTGTCTTCCTCATCTCCCTGGAGGGCTCACCTGATACCCCCTCTCTTGAGGGAGCGGTTGTGGGGCCTTCACCCTCACCAGGCCTTCCTACTCTTCTGCCTGGCCTTGGGTGAGTGGTACCTTTGACCTGCCTGTGTCCTTAATTTCTGTCTGTCTGTCTTTGCATCTTGCCTCAATTTTCTGAAATGTCACCTCCTTTTGCTCTCACCTACATGTATACTGTTTTGTTTGCCTGGATATTTTGAAAATGTTCAATGGTTAATTATCATAGAATCTCAAAAAAACATGGACAGGTCAAATTTCAGCCTTAAATAAAAAAATTAAAAAATAACCTATTTTTTTAACCATTATTCTTATTTGCATTGTGACAATTACACACATTTTAAGTCTCTTCTTTCTTAAAAGTAAAATATGTCTAATATTTTAGTTTTGATTTTTGGTTGAAATGTGTCCTGAACGTGTTTCTGACATGGGTCCTGAGATTCACCCATTTAGTTGGTCAAGATTAAATGTGCACTTTCAATTTATTTTGGGAATGGGTTTAGGACCCAGGTAAGGGGAAGTGAGGGAGGAAGTAGAGGAGAGAAAGAGGAAGTCATTGATGAGAATTTAGACATTTGTGTGCGCCCCGAATGCTGCATGATCCAAGATTTTCTGCACACCTTTTGATGCCTAAATTTTGGATTATAATTTTTTTTCGCTACTTTATATAAAATAGAACAAACAGAAACAGTTCATTACAATTGCTACAGTGTATAACTTCTAAAATCTGTTCTTGTCTTAATTTATGATTATTGTGTTGCTTTTACCAACTTTGTATTATTGTTATAAGATGTTAATTAGACTGAGTCTTTTTCTATAAATGGACTTGATATATTCTTATAAAGAAACAGCATTGTGATTCTGAAATAGTTTTTGGACACTCCTTGAAATCATCAGCAGAATTTCAGCACCAGTCATGTACAGTGTAAATATGTATATGAAAGAAGATGTACAAAGTTTCTTTAAATCTTACACATTTTGGTAGAGCTTAAATAAATGTTTTGAATTCTGAACAATGTGTGAAACAATGTGATCTGTTCAGCTGTGTTTGTGAAACTGCATTTGAATCATGTAAAGGTAGTATGCTTTAAATGACTTCCAAAATAAACAGAAAAATCTCAGTCATCAGACAGAAACTGATTGTCTCAAATCAGATATTTAGTGAACTCGCAACATTTCTACCACTTCAAAACAAACACATTTGTTACAAAAATCTGTTGAACATGTGATTGATGTCTGTTGTATCCTAATATTTCTTTAGCATGTCAGAAAGCTACGGTATGATGTTATCGCACAATTAATTATTATTGTTATTAATTATTAAATCGATTAAGCAATAAAATGTTCACAATTGTGCTGTTAAACAAGTTCTTATTGAGGAACTGACATTTGAGAAACTGCACAGCCCGCTATTTTGTCTATTTTTGCTATGCCGATAAAATAGTTTGGAAACCATAGAATTGGAATGTAACAAACCATTGAATTGGAATGTAACAAACCATTGAATTGGAATGTAACAAACCAATGAATTGGAATGTAACAAACCATTGAATTGGAATGTAACAAACCATTGAATTGGATTGTAACAAACTATAGAATTGGATTGTAACAAACCAATGAATTGGAATGTAACAAACTATAGAATTGGAATGTAACAAACCAATGAATTGGAATGTAACAAACTATAGAATTGGATTGTAACAAACTATAGAATTGGATTGTAACAAACCAATGAATTGGAATGTAACAAACCATTGAATTGGATTGTAACAAACCAATGAATTGGAATGTAACAAACCAATGAATTGGAATGTAACAAACCAATGAATTGGAATGTAACAAACCAATGAATTGGATTGTAACAAACCATTGAATTGGAATGTAACAAACCAATGAATTGGAATGTAACAAACCAATGAATTGGAATGTAACAAACCAATGAATTGGAATGTAACAAACCATTGAATTGGATTGTAACAAACCAATGAATTGGAATGTAACAAACCAATGAATTGGAATGTAACAAACCAATGAATTGGAATGTAACAAACCAATGAATTGGAATGTAACAAACCAATGAATTGGAATGTAACAAACCAATGAATTGGAATGTAACAAACCATTGAATTGGATTGTAACAAACTATAGAATTGGATTGTAACAAACCAATGAATTGGAATGTAACAAACCAATGAATTGGAATGTAACAAACCAATGAATTGGAATGTAACAAACCATTGAATTGGATTGTAACAAACTATAGAATTGGATTGTAACAAACCAATGAATTGGAATGTAACAAACCAATGAATTGGAATGTAACAAACCAATGAATTGGAATGTAACAAACCATTGAATTGGAATGTAACAAACCAATGAATTGGAATGTAACAAACCATTGAATTGGATTGTAACAAACTATAGAATTGGATTGTAACAAACCAATGAATTGGAATGTAACAAACCAATGAATTGGAATGTAACAAACCAATGAATTGGAATGTAACAAACCATTGAATTGGAATGTAACAAACCATTGAATTGGAATGTAACAAACCATTGAATTGGAATGTAACAAACCAATGAATTGGAATGTAACAAACCAATGAATTGGAATGTAACAAACCAATGAATTGGAATGTAACAAACCATTGAATTGGAATGTAACAAGCCAATGAATTGGAATGTAACAAACCAATGAATTGGAATGTAACAAACCATTGAATTGGAATGTAACAAACCATTGAATTGGAATGTAACAAACCATTGAATTGGAATGTAACAAACCAATGAATTGGAATGTAACAAACCATTGAATTGGAATGTAACAAACCATTGAATTGGAATGTAACAAACCATTGAATTGGAATGTAACAAACCATTGAATTGGAATGTAACAAACCAATGAATTGGAATGTAACAAACCATTGAATTGGAATGTAACAAACCATTGAATTGGAATGTAACAAACCAATGAATTGGAATGAACTTTATTTCTATTGAGGATTTGAAACGTGTTATACAGATGCACACTTTTTCTGTGTGAGTGTTTGTGTGTGTGTTATGGTGATGTAAATATCACATAGGGTCCATGTGTAAGTGCAGTTTTCCTTCAGGTCCTAGTGATGTAAGTGTTCAGTGCCACATAAATGGGCGGAGACTCAAGATGCCCGTCAGTGAATACAGACACACCCTTTCCAATGATGCCGTGCTGGTGAGCAGCAGGTTAAAGCAGGAAGCTTTGAATAAAGACGTCCAATACAATTGTACGGCAGTGTCAAAAACAGGAAATGATGTATCAAAAAGGGACATTCGGCTCAATGGAAGGGGTAAGACACTCTGTGGATGATTAACTTTTTATCTGTTTCTGTAAATTCATTGCAATTTTAGGAAGTTGTTGGGTTAATTGTCAGAAGAATATTTGTATCATCTACTTGGTGCTGTGGACATCAAAACTACATTTTGACAGGACACAAAGGTTACTGCAGCCCCTTACTGTCATGCCCAAATGACAGTAAAGGTTTTACTTTATATATTCTGAAAAAAAGCTTGTTTTTTCTTTATTTCTTTATATATATATATATATATATATATATGGTTTATTTTGAAAATTGTTCAGACTTCAGAATGCAGCCTAAGAATGCGATACACATATACACACAGTATTAATCAAAAGATTTATAACAAACATTTGTTGATTTTATGTTTGTGTGTGTATATATATGTATGTGTATATATATATATATATATATATATATATATATATATATATATATATATATATATATATATACATACACACAGAGAAACTTGCACCTAAAACATATATGGAGTTATAACTTAAATGGAGTTTGTTATACACTGATAGGCGTGATATGCTGTTGGTCCTCCGTGTGCCACCAAAACAATGCCAACCCACCATGGCATGGATTCTACAAGATCCATGAAGGTGTCCTGTGGTATCTGGCACCAAGACATCAGCAGCAGATCCTTTAAATATTGTAAGTTACGAGGTGGAGCCTTAGGGAATACCATTGCAATGAAGGAGTGTACCTGGTCTGCAACCATGATTAGGTAGGTTGCACGTGTCAAATTGACGTCTACATGAATTGCTGGACCCAGGGTTTCCCTGCAGAACATTGCCTAGAGCAATTCGTTAAAGGGAGCTTGCTATACAGTATATGGAGTTGTATGGAATTTATTAAATATGGAGTTATGATTTATATGGAGCTATACATTAAATGGAGTTTGTTATATATGGAGTTAAATGGAGTTTGTTATATATGGAGTTAAATGGATTTTGTTGTATATGGAGTTTGTTATATATGGAGTTTAATGGAGTTTGTTATATATGGAGTTTAATGGAGTTTGTTATATATGGAGTTATAAGTTATATGGAGCTATGCATTAAATTAAGCTTGTTATATATGAATTTATATGTTATATGGAGTTTTTTTTAATATATGGAGTTATATAGAGTTTGTTATATATGGAGTTAAATAGAGTTTGTTATATATGGAGTTAAATGGAGTTTGTTATATATGGAGTTATATAGAGTTTGTTATATATGGAGTTAAATGGAGTTTGTTATATATGGAGTTAAATGGAGTTTGTTATGGAGTTAAATGGAGTTTGTTATATATGGAGTTAAATGGAGTTTGTTATGGAGTTAAATAGAGTTTGTTATATATGGAGTTAAATGGAGTTTGTTATATATGGAGTTAAATGGAGTTTGTTATGGAGTTAAATAGAGTTTGTTATATATGGAGTTAAATGGAGTTTGTTATATATGGAGTTAAATGGAGTTTGTTGTATATGGAGTTAAATGGAGTTTGTTATATATGGAGTTAAATGGAGTTTGGTATATATGGAGTTAAATGGAGTTTGGTATATATGGAGTTAAATGGAGTTTGGTATATATGGAGTTAAATGGAGTTTGTTGTATATGGAGTTATATGGAGTTTGTTATATATGGAGTTATATAGAGTTTGTTGTATATGGAGTTAAATGGAGTTTGTTATATATGGAGTTAAATGGAGTTTGTTGTATATGGAGTTAAATGGAGTTTGTTATATATGGAGTTTAATGGAGTTTGTTATATATGGAGTTTAATGGAGTTTGTTATATATGGAGTTATAAGTTATATGGAGCTATGCATTAAATTAAGCTTGTTATATATGAATTTATATGTTATATGGAGTTTTTTTTATATATGGAGTTATATAGAGTTTGTTATATATGGAGTTAAATAGAGTTTGTTATATATGGAGTTAAATGGAGTTTGTTATATATGGAGTTAAATGGAGTTTGTTATATATGGAGTTATATAGAGTTTGTTATATATGGAGTTTGTTATATATGGAGTTAAATGGAGTTTGTTATATATGGAGTTATATAGAGTTTGTTATATATGGAGTTAAATGGAGTTTGTTATATATGGAGTTAAATGGAGTTTGTAATATATGAAGTTAAATGGAGTTTGTTATATATGGAGTTATATAGAGTTTGTTATATATGGAGTTAAATAGAGTTTGTTATATATGGAGTTAAATAGAGTTTGTTATATATGGAGTTAAATGGAGTTTGTTATATATGGAGTTAAATGGAGTTTGTTATATATGGAGTTAAATGGAGTTTGTTATATATGGAGTTAAATGGAGTTTGTTATATATGGAGTTATATAGAGTTTGTTATATATGGAGTTAAATGGAGTTTGTTATATATGGAGTTATATAGAGTTTGTTATATATGGAGTTAAATGGAGTTTGTTATATATGGAGTTATATAGAGTTTGTTATATATGGAGTTAAATGGAGTTTGTTATATATGGAGTTAAATGGAGTTTGTTATATATGGAGTTAAATGGAGTTTGTTATATATGGAGTTATATAGAGTTTGTTATATATGGAGTTAAATAGAGTTTGTTATATATGGAGTTAAATAGAGTTTGTTATATATGGAGTTATATAGAGTTTGTTATATATGGAGTTTGTTATATATGGAGTTAAATGGAGTTTGTTATATATGAAGTTAAATGGAGTTTGTTATATATGAAGTTAAATGGAGTTTGTTATATATGAAGTTAAATGGAGTTTGTTATATATGAAGTTAAACGGAGTTTGTTATATATGGAGTTAAATGGAGTTTGTTATATATGGAGTTAAATAGAGTTTGTTATATATGGAGTTAAATGGAGTTTGTTATATATGGAGTTTGTTATATATGGAGTTAAATGGAGTTTGTTATATAGTTATTTGTTTTATATGGAGTTTGTTATATATGGAGTTAAATAGAGTTTGTTATATATGGAGTTAAATGGAGTTTGTTTAATATGGAGTTAAATGGAGTTTGTTATATAGTTATTTGTTTTATATGGAGTTTTATGGTGTTGTAGGTGGTGTTGTTGCATCAGATTTGTAACTTTTGTACATTCATCACTGAACTGTTTCTTCTCAGATGATGCTGGTGTTGCAGAACAGTGGAGGAACACTCAACCTGACCACAACAGACTCCTGCAAGAGTGGAAGAATGCCTGGGTATGTATACAAGCCTTATGGTGAATTATACTTCAATACTTTATTCAACACAGCCAAGTCTGTCTTGACTTAAACCTTCATGTTATTTTAACACGTTTGTCAGTACATTGCAGTTAATGTACTGAAAGTTCTAGAAGCTCATTGGTTGACTTTCCATTTACCCCCTAACTTCAGATGCTGTGTTATAGATGCTATTTTGTCTTTGGTTAGCGTAATTTCAAACATGTTTTTGTGCATGTAACAGCGAGTGGAATCAGCCTTCATCCAGTATTTACAAAGCTGAGCTAAAAATATGTACATTATTCATTTATGATGTATTCCCACACTTAAAACGCTGCCTTTGGGTTTGTACTGAGGTCAGATGGACTGAGAGAAGTCGTCCTAAAAATACTTCAGAAAATTGTGAAATATGGGTTGTGAGTCAGTAAGTGTTCTGATGGTTTAATTGTTATTTACGATCATTGTTGTTTCCTGTTGGAGAGTTGCGATGGACACGGTGTTCTCTGAACCGGGTCACTTTTAGTAGTGGCAGAATTCTGTGACTGCAGTCCAGGGACGAACGCTTGGACAAGAGAGTATCTTCTGTGCCCGTCAGAATGTTCCTGGAAGGCATATTGGAGATCCCAAAGGTGAACACACGGGATACCAGAGTCTTTAAGACATTTGTTGAGGACGTACAGAGCGAGACAGGTGCAGACAGTTAGACGGGCGGACAACAGACCGACGACAACTGCTTTCTACGACAATTTGCACGCTTCTATTTATAGTCCTTAAGAGCAAATAAACAGTTCATTTACATTTATGCATTTGACAGATGCTTTTATCCAAAGTGACTTACAGTGCACTTATTACAGGGACAATCCCCCCCGGAGCAACCTGGAGTTAAGTGCCTTACTCAAGGACACAATGGTGGTGGCTGTGGGGATCAAACCAGCAACCTTCTGATTACCAGTTATGTGCTTTAGCTCACTACGCCACCACCACCACTCACGTTAGTTCACTTTAGTGAAAGTAATATGTATGTTTATAAATGTCTGTCTCATGCCCCACCCCCCTTATTTAGCATTTACTCCACTGTGTTAAATGAAATAAAATGTGTGTCATTTGTCGTCCATCTTGACCATAAATAAGCTGATTATAGAAGTGTAGAAGGTTTTGTTTTGACTTTTTATGATGATATGAGGGGGTTTAAAGGCGTACTAAAGACGTGTTTTTATTAGCAGTAAATAAAGAGTTCTTAGTGCAGAACTACACTACCCATGATCACGAAGAGATCGTCCAATCAGAGAATAGCAGCAAACAAAGTGCGGCAAAAGAGCTCTGCAGTGTCCGCCCACTCCCATGATGCATTGTGAATGATGCAATCGTGTCACTCTCAAACTACTTATGTATTTGCAGATAACTGACTATATTTCATTAAAATTAATGTATATATATATATATATATATATATATATATATATATATATATATATATATAGTTTATATACATAAATCCAACAACTTTATATCAATAGTTGTATATTTTCCCATCATTTTTCATTCAACTTCTCAATGCATCATGGGATTGTCGTTCATTTCCTCAGACGCTATTTTCAAACACTTTTGCTTTAAATCAAAGTCTGTGATGATGTGATTGACCTCGGAGCTGGTTGCTTTGGTTCATGGCGTGCAACTCTTTTATGAAATCCCTATGGAAAAACAAATGGGAAAAACACTTCCCAAACCAAGACGACTGAAGAACTGGGCAGGAACTGTTGCGCTCTATACTGTGTTTTAAGTGACATGACAGAGAGTCAAACAATCCCTTTAAGGGACATGTGAATCTCCGTATCAAAGTCACTGTCGTCATGCATGTTCTCCCCACTGAATCATTTATCCCCACCCAAAGGTCAGAGCTCACTCCCGAGCCCCCTCGAACCTCAGAGACGTGTCGTCTTTGAGAGCATGTGTGAAGACTGTTAAGTGATCCACACAATCAGCTGCCATATAAAAGGCCCGTATATCTCTCCCTGAAGACTCACCCATTGCACAACCTCACAAGCTGATCCTGTTTTCCTCCATTACACAAACAGAATGGCCTGTGGGCCCTATAACACACACATCCTCCTAGACTGATAACAACCCATAAAAGTCTTTGTGTAAACATCTGAAACCAATGCAACACCCTCGCCTCGAGCAGCACAGGTAAGGAGCGAAAGCAGATACATGCGGTTATTTTTGTCTAGCATCCGTCATACTCCCGAAAACCCGGATCAAAGTCAAAAGCGGTCGGATATTTGACATATAGGTGTTTCATTTAAGCTTTAAAATGACATGTTTGGTTTGTGACCCCAAAGTCTGTTCTGAAAAGGTCGCAGACAGTAGGGTAATAATGCAATTAACCATATAATCGTTTCTCATCAGAGCGGGAAACACTTTCCATATCTTAGCCAAAAGCGGTGGCAATGCTGGTAGATCGCACACAATTTAAATGTGCTTTTGTAAAAAAATTTATTAAAAAAATTATAGTCTTTCCTTATTTTAGTTCAATTCAATTCAAAGGGGCTTTATTGGCATGAATGTAAACAATACAGTATTGTCAAAGCAGAGGCTGTGTAAAAATGATTTAGATTCATTTAATTAATTATTTCTTTATTTTAGTTTCTGTCTGACTTGCACTCGACGAGTAAATTTTGACCAGGCGAGATTTTTGTTTATGGAGTTGCCATGACAACTAGGTTCGCGCCTTCCAACGGCTTCTGAGAACAGGCGCGAAATTGCGAAGCTATCCGTGTTTGAGGCTAGCTACCAACAGCTAATGCTCGGGTTATGCTAAACTGTATGAGTCCATTCAGTGCAAGTCATCAGAATAAGGTAAATGCCCTGGATATTGTGATCTAAGTGTACTGTAGGTGTGTTGGGCTTAGTGTTAAAACTGAACGATATCAACATTGAACATTATTATATATTTTTTATTAATTAGAAGATGAATTTATAGGGATAACATGCAGTAGTCCCAACAAGGATTTTTTTAAAAAAAAAAATAAAACTGTGTTATTTTAGTTGAGTAGATCTTAAGTGTGGGCACCCCTATGCTGGAAGATATTGTGGGAGGCTGTGTGCCACATTTTGGACAAAATTGTGATTTGTAGGTAATCTGCAGACTTTTTATTGTCATTCTTTTAATTAAAATAATCTTAAATGGTAGTAATATAAAAACGTGCGTACCAGTGACAGTGTTGATATACAGTACTGTACAGGATTTGAAATTATGCTGCATCCAAGCCACTAGGTGTCAGTGTAAATCCAAGATGACACAAAGACACCTTTATTTTGTTAGAGCAAATGTAGTTTGAGCCCATGCAAACCATTGAGCCCGATGTACTGTATATGTACTGTATATAACATATATATATATATATATATATATATATATATATATATATATATATATATATATATATATATATATATATGAAGACATGATTTAACCACTGGAGGCTTATGAATTACTTTTATGCTGGCTTTATATGCTTTTTGGACCGTCAAAATGTTGGTCACCATTCACTTGCATTGTATGGACCTTCAGAGCTGTGATATTCTTCTAAAAACCTTCATTTGAGTTCAGTAGAAGAAAGAAAGTCACACATCTGGGATGGCATGAGGGTGATTAAACTATGAGAGAATTTTCATTTTTGGGCGAACTATTTCTGTTAGTTGTGATTTTAGAGGTATTATAATATTGAAAAACATTAATGCTGATTAAATAGTTGGCTATGTAATATTAATAATCAGAATGAATCCTTTATCCTAATGTTTGGCTGATTAAACCTTGTGCGGTCATTTAAAAAAGTTACTCGGAGGTTCTTGGAGGACAAAAAATATCCACGTCATAAAACTGCCATAATTATATTATATATGAATATTATTTTCCACTTTCTATTAGTTCATTTTTGAACCAACATCAGTCCTGATCATAACTACCAAATATTCATTCATTTTCAGGATTTTAACCCTTTAAATGCCAGTTTGTTTATATAATGCCGCTGTTTTTTTTTTTATGAAACACAAAAAATGTATTATTTTCCATATACTAAATGCTAAAGGCTTATTTATTTATTTTTGGATTATCACAGTCTGGGATGTGTCAATGATTAGCAACAACATTGATTTTGATGCATTGCAATTTTTTGTGCAGTCAGATTTTAAAAAAACTGCCATAAAAATATAATATATGAATATTATTTTACACTTTCAATTAGTACATTTTTTTAACCATCATCAGTTCTGATCATAACTACCAAATAATCATACATTTTCAGGATTTTAACCCTTTAAATGCCAGTTTGTTTACATAATGCTAAACAATAAAGTTGTTGTTTCACACACACACACACACACACACTTTTAGCTGCATCATTTATTCAATTGTCCTGCAGGTCTCTATAATACAGTAAACCGAGAATATGGGAAAAGTTTGTATTTGCTCCATAGGCCAAACATGAGAAAAATGGCGCCATCTGGTGGAAAATATTAAAGATTTAAATTTTTAAGCCAGGGCTCCAGATTGAAAGTGTAATATCTTAGAATTCATGATTTTATGCTTTAATGGCACTGGGGTCACATATTGCAGTTTTAATGGGTTTCAATGGGGACATTTTTGTCCTGAGTGACTATTTTGTGTACACAGTGTATTATAGATGTATTATAGGAGCTGAGGTTGAAATATCAAAATTCTCCAAAAATACACTCCTTTGGCAAAATGTATGCCTTTGGCATTAACAGCCAAAATGATTGAAAAAAAAAAAACATTAATTAAAAAGTCAAAAATACCTCTTGTGATGGTCACAGAAGTGTTACAGCTGTAGTGACCGACTCCTTGATAGCGACTGTTATTTTTGGCAGAAATGATTTGATCATAATTGTACCATAATTAGCACGTTTAAACATTAATTTGTAAAACGCTTTTTTTTTTCTTTTCTAAGCAATAATCATTTTGGGAAAAAAATCAGTTATTATCGAATCCCTCAAACCACAATCGTTTTATTCATAAAAAGATACGAAATTGTCTACACCACAAGCGATTCATCCTGTGGAGGCAAAAAGTGCTACAGGATTCAATGTTTTTGTTAGAAAAACACAATAGTTTAAGATTTCTTTAGAGAGTTGTGCATCATCAGCTCTTGGCGGAAGACATGCAAATCTGGAGTGACGAATCGGCTCTTCAAAACAAATCGCCAGCACGAACCGACTCACTAGAACGAAGCTCCTGTTGGAAGACATGCAAATCTGGAGTGACGACTCGGCTCTTCTAAACAAATCGCCAGAACGAACCGACTCACTAGAACGAAGCTCCTAACCGAAGACATGCAAATCTGGAGTGACGAATCGGCTCTTCTAAACAAATCGCCAGAACGAACCGACTCACTAGAACGATGCTCCTGTTGGAAGACATGCAAATCTGGAGTGACGAATCCGCTCTTCAAAAAAAAAAAAATCGCCAGAACGAACCGACTCACTAGAACGATGCTCCTGACGGAAGACATGCAAATCTGGAGTGACGAATCGGCTCTTCTAAACAAATCGCCAGAACGAACCGACTCACTAGAACGAAGCTTCTGACTCACATGACTGAATTAGTTGTGATATGGCGGCCTCTTGAGGCGAAAATTGTGCAATGCTGCTATCCACTGAAGAGAGACCACTAACACATCTTGTACAAGGCTGCATTTATTACAGTGTTGTCATCAAGAATAAAGATATAACTAATAATTAATTACATTTGTGATGAAGGCTTGAAATATTTCTTCTTGCTTTATAAACCTTGTCAACATTAAACAATTTCGGAAATTGTCGTTTTTAAGGCTGTTTCTCGATAGAAGTGTGCACACCTTTCATTCATGCTATGAGCACGATTTAAACTTCATAAAGCATCTTTACAGTATATGATTGCCTTCCTAAAATATCACATGCATTAGTCTCAGCCAATACACAACCTAATACAAGAACAGTATGTTTTGAACTTACAGTTCATCTTTTATCCAATTCAGCCATAATGAACACTGATTTAGGTGTCTTAAACACACATAATGCATCACAGACTTTTATTGTACACACAAATCTTCAACCCCAAGAGGCACTTTTGGTCGGATGATTTCTGATGACTTAAGATCCCTTAAATTCTCACTGAAAATACATTTCCCATATTCCCTTGATTCTCCGTCCGAGTGTGAACGCTGTCAAAAGCAGCTCCGTGGCCACAGGAGTCCAGAAACGTCATAAGTTCGTAAGTATTCACCGAATACCAGATTCATCCACAGGAATGTTCCAGAAAGGTCATTGTTTTGGAAGAGGTCTTCTAAACAGCAGAATATGAGGTTCTGAAGAGATGAAGAAACAAGAGAGATTATTAAACACTTTGTCTTTCAGCTTTTTTCCACAATATATTAGGCACGCTCTGTTTCACCGCAACATGGTAAATGGTCTGCACTTATATGGCGCCTTTTTAACCTTAGTGGTTACCAAAGCACTTTACACTGTGTCCCAATCACCCAATCACACACACATTCACACACACATTCACACTCACACGCCAATGACGGCAGAGCTGCCATGTAAGGTGCTAGTCTGCCATTGGGAGCAACTTGGGGTTCAGTGTCTTTCCCAAGGACACTTCGGCATGTGGAGTCATGTGGACCGGGAATCAAACCACCAACCCTGTGATTGGCAGCCGACTCTACCACCTGATCCACAGCCGCTCCAACATCAGGTGAGGCGGGAGTGCTGTCAGGTGCTGCGGTCAACAGGTTACTCAGCTCGTCATTTTTCATGACACAAGCCGTCTTATATCAAATCAAATCAAATCACTTTATGAAGGATCAGAAATGTGAGGAGTGCCAATAATGTGTTTTATGGGAAAGTTCAAAGTAATAAGTCTCTCATAATCAGGGTTCCCGCTCTTTTCAAGGCACATTTTTCCAGGACATTTTTGTGCCCAAGAAGCATCATATTTAAGCAAAAACGCATGCACTGAATGTACCATTCACCATGGTAACCATAGTAACAGCCAAAATACCAAAGTTGCTGCAATTATTGTTAGCAAACCTACTATAAAACTTCAAACTGTGTAAAAAGCATTCAGAAAATTTCTTCTTTTTTTCTGACTAAAACGTAACCACCAGTTTGATCTTTTTTAACATTTTTAGTTTATATTTATTAACCATAACTGTAGCAACTATGGTACATTTTTGTTGGGGGTAACAAAATATAAAACTATATTTTTTCTTTTTTTCTACAATTTGAGAGTATGTTCAAATATTTATTTTTAGTTCAAATGTTGTTCATTCATTCATTCATTTATTTATTCAGTTAATAATGATTTCTTTAATAGTCTGTCTACATCACAATTGTTTTAGACATAAAAAGTGAATAAATTAACGGATATAGCAAATAGCATATTGCACGGTTTTGTAAGTGTGGGTCCCAAGTAAACAAACAAAAAAAAATTATCTAATTTGGGTCCTGGGACGAGAAAGTTTCTGAACCCATCGGGGGAGGGGGGGGGTCTGGGTATCTCAGCGAGTATTGACGTTGACTACCATCCCTCGAGTCACAAGTCACCAAATTGGCCTGGTTGCTAGGGAGAGTAGAGTCACATGGGGTAACCGCCTCGTGTTCGTGATTAGTGGTTCTCGCTCTCTATGGGGCATGTGGTGAGTGACTCCAGCCAGGTCTCCTTAGCAACCAAATTGTCCCGGTTGCTAGGGAGGGTAGAGTCACATGGGGTAACCATATTGGCCCGGTTGCTAGGGAGGGTAGAGTCACATGGGGTAACCATATTGGCCCGGTTGCTAGGGAGGGTAGAGTCACATGGGGTAACCATATTGGCCCGGTTGCTAGGGAGGGTAGAGTCACATGGGGTAACCATATTGTCCCGGTTGCTAGGGAGGGTAGAGTCACATGGGGTAACCATATTGGCCCGGTTGCTAGGGAGGGTAGAGTCACATGGGGCAACCATATTGGCCCGGTTGCTAGGGAGGGTAGAGTCACATGGGGTAACCATATTGTCCCGGTTGCTAGGGAGGGTAGAGTCACATGGGGTAACCATATTGGCCCGGTTGCTAGGGAGGGTAGAGTCACATGGGGTATCCTCCTCGTGGTGGTGATTAGGGGTTCTCTCAATGGGGCGTGTGGTGAGTTGTGTGTGGATCGTGGAGAGTAGCATGAGTCTCCACATGCTGTGAGTCTCCGCAGTGTCATGCACAACGAGTCACGTGATCAGATGCGCCGATTGGCGGTCTCAGAAGCGGAGGCCACTGAGACTCGTCCTCCACCACCCAGATTGAGGTGAGTAACCGCACCACCACGAGGACCTACTGAGTAGTGGGAATTGGGCATTCCAAACTTCAATAACGTAAAAAATAACCAGCTATATTTGTAATACAGCATTGGCCTGTGTCACATATTACAAAGATTATATTCTTATTCTGCTGTTGAAAAAAAATTAAAAACACATAATTTTATCATTCCCTAGCAATCTAGTAGCTGCGTGTTGTTTGACTGACAGAAGGCTTGTGTGTGTGCGGCGCTCTTTACATGCGTGTGTGCTCCGAGAATACTCGCACCTAAACGGTCAAATACATTTCAAAATTCCACCAAAATTCCCGTCTTTGTGAGGTGTCCATGTAAACACAGAGAGTTATGTGTAAAGTGAACGTAAACATTGAGGGAAAAGCCAATTTGCATCGAAATGTAGGACTTGAAAGTGTAAATGTAACCTAACAGACCTGTCGCTGTCTAGTGTATCCTTAATATTAATCAAACAACAATAACAAGAAAACAACAAGACCACTCACTGCTATTGGCTGGATAATTGTACTTGTATAACTCTAGTACAAAAGTGTGTTTTATAATACAGACCAGGTTCATGGATCATGTAATGGACCCATCCCAGTGACTGCTGCACACCCAGTCTCCTCCACTCATCCTCGGACATCAGATGGGATTTGGGCACCTCTTTGGCCATATCCTGCGGTAAGACCACATGTCTGCAATCAGAAATGACAATAAACAGTATTCAATTTAAGTAATAAATACAGAGACCATGAAGATAATGTTACACTATATTAAATGTCACTAATCAGGCATAGATTTGGCTTGAAGTTTGGGGAGGTTACAGTGTGGAAAAATGGCATGTTTCCATTGATCATTCTATAAATATTGGGGGTTTGTACTTTCTTGTTTTGATTATTGAGGGGGTTACCTCCCCCCATCCCCCCTGGAATCTACGCCCCTGTTTGGGAGTCAGCCAAATCCTAGATCCGAGATAAAGGGTAAACACATGTCTTCAAAACTAAATTATGATCCGAGATACACCCCAACTCTATTAAACAATGCTCAACGATTCCCTTGTACGCTGATATGAGATTAAATAAATTATATTTGCTCAAACACGCCTCACTGAGGCCTTCAAGTAACCCAAAACCTCGGCTTGAATTTTACCTGTATTCATAATGATCATCTGTGTATTTATCGGAGTAGTAGATCTGTTTATGAGACATTTTTGATCATGAAATCAGCGAAAGGTTCCTGAGATATCGCCCCGCGAAACAGTAAGTCAGCCGGAGTCACGCTCGCAACTTTCTCAAACTTTACCGGAGACAGTTTTGAAACCGCAAATCAAACGGAGCCGCCGTCTCTGATTGGCTGAAAATGGTCACGTGAGTGATGCGAGCGTCATCACGTCGTAAGGGCGGTGGAAGGGACGTTGCCCTGTTCGTATGCGTTCAAATGTCACAAAGCATTTAACATATTAGATAATTCACATTATTTTATTAATATTAAAGATAAAGTGTAAAATATTCGATTTTTTTTGTCATAAACCTCCTATTTATGACGTAAACTGTTCAATGTTTCCACCACACCACCAGGATGTTTTGATCTATGTTCGACGATTGCATCTCTTGAAAGGTAAAAACTGTAAAAGAAAATAAAAATGTGTCTAAAACTGTATTAAATTGTATTTAAAAATTATGCAAATATATTTTTAATGGAAAGGTTTGCACTAAATATAGTGTTGGGAGTAATGCCTTACTAATTACTGTAATTAAATTACTTTTTCATTGAAAAAAAGGGATTACTCTTCATTTTTCAATCATTTAATTAAAGTTACTTCTGATGTAATTGTATTAAATACTGTATAGACTATAGAACAATTCTATATTAAACAATAGTGAATTTAAAATCATCTAATGTGCTGCCCCTTTAAATTCTTTGGCCAGTTCATGAATAATTAATTTGATTTTATATGATTTATTTGAAAGAATTAAAAGAACAATTTCATGTCTATCCTTGTATTTTTCATCTGGTCGAGGTTGATGAGGGTTTTAGAAAGTAATTAATAATAAGTAATGTGATTAATTTTCAGACAGAGTAATTAGTACAGTAATCTAATTACACTGTAAAAGATATCATTAGTAGTTAGTAATTAATTACTTTTTTGGAGAAACTTACCCAACACTGACTAAATGTTCCTACTCCCTGAAAGATAATGAAATAAGTGTTGTGAGATATGTTTCCTCTTTCTGTGACAGCTCAAGACTGTTTTTTGCAGTCACTATAAACAGCACAAAAAAAGTGTTCATGGATTGCATACAATGACACTTTCTACCTGTCAATATTAAGCAATATGCATTCGTATTGGCTAAATATGCCATGGTATTATTACTATGGTTTTACTATTAATTTCAAGGTTAAAATGTAGTTAATTTAGTAAAATCATGACAAATTTATTGCACGAGAATGGAAAACTATTCCAAGGGAACGCAAATCGTATTGTGAGGGAACGCTAAATATTGCGAGGGAATGCTAAACTTATTGCGAAGGAATGCAAAACTATTGCGAGGGAATGCAAAACTATTGCGAAGGAATGCAAAACTATTGCGAAGGAATGCTAAACTTATTGCAAGGGAATGCTAAACTTATTGCGAGGGAATGCAAAACTATTGCGAGGGAATGCTAAACTTATTGCGAGGGAATGCTAAACTATTGCGAAGGAATGCAAAACTATTGCGAAGGAATGCTAAACTTATTGCAAGGGAATGCTAAACTTATTGCGAGGGAATGCAAAACTATTGCGAGGGAATGCTAAACTTATTGCGAAGGAATGCAAAACTATTGCGAGGGAATGCAAAACTATTGCGAAGGAATGCTAAACTTATTGCGAGGGAATGCAAAACTATTGCGAAGGAATGCTAAACTTATTGCGAGGGAATGCAAAACTATTGCGAGGGAATGCAAAACTATTGCGAAGGAATGCTAAACTTATTGCGAGGGAATGCAAAACTATTGCGAGGGAATGCTAAACTTATTGCGAGGGAATGCTAAACTATTGCGAAGGAATGCAAAACTATTGCGAAGGAATGCTAAACTTATTGCAAGGGAATGCTAAACTTATTGCGAGGGAATGCAAAACTATTGCGAGGGAATGCTAAACTTATTGCGAAGGAATGCAAAACTATTGCGAGGGAATGCAAAACTATTGCGAAGGAATGCTAAACTTATTGCGAGGGAATGCAAAACTATTGCGAAGGAATGCTAAACTTATTGCGAGGGAATGCAAAACTATTGCGAGGGAATGCAAAACTATTGCGAAGGAATGCTAAACTTATTGCGAGGGAATGCAAAACTATTGCGAAGGAATGCTAAACTTATTGCGAGGGAATGCAAAACTATTGCGAGGGAATGCTAAACTTATTGCGAAGGAATGCAAAACTATTGCGAGGGAATGCGAAACTATTGCGAAGGAATGCAAAACTATTGCGAAGGAATGCAAAACTATTGCGAAGGAATGCAAAACTATTGCGAGGGAATGCAAAACTATTGCGAAGGAATGCAAAACTATTGCGAGGGAATGCTAAACTTATTGCGAGGGAATGCAAAACTATTGCGAAGGAATGCAAAACTATTGCGAAGGAATGCAAAACTTATTGCGAGGGAATGCAAAACTATTGCGAGGGAATGCTAAATTTATTGCGAGGGAATGCAAAACTATTGCGAAGGAATGCTAAACTTATTGCGAGGGAATGCTAAACTTATTGCGAGGGAATGCAAAACTATTGTGAGGGAATGCAAAACTATTGCGAGGGAATGCAAAACTATTGCGAAGGAATGCAAAACTATTGCGAAGGAATGCAAAACTATTGCGAGGGAATGCAAAACTATTGCGAAGGAATGCAAAACTTATTGCGAGGGAATGCAAAACTATTGCGAGGGAAAGCAAACTATTGCGAGGGAAAGCAAACTATTGCGAGGGAATGCAAAACTTATTGCGAGGGAATGCAAAACTATTGCGAGGGAATGCAAACTATTGTGAGGGAATGCAAAACTATTGCGAAGGAATGCAAAACTTATTGCGAGGGAATGCAAAACTATTGCGAGGGAATGCAAACTATTGTGAGGGAATGCAAAACTATTGCGAAGGAATGCAAAACTTATTGCGAGGGAATGCAAACTATTGCGAGGGAATGCAAACTATTGCGAGGGAATGCTAAACTTATTGCGAGGGAATGCAAACTATTGCGAGGGAATGCAAACTATTGCGAGGGAATGCTAAACTTATTGCGAGGGAATGCTAAACTATTTGTACATTTTACAAATTAATTTGTCACACCACAGGACTATAGAAGTGACCTACAAAAAAGATCAATAAAAAAACAGATCAATATATTCATAAGATCTTATTTGTGACAATTATATAGTCCTTATTATTGCACAAAATGTATTATTTTGGTAAAAGGGTCACTTTTATTATTATTTTCATATTTATCTTACTGGTTACATCGTTTCTGAATTCTCTCTTACTGCTGTTTCCATTCATGCAAACACTAACTCACAGCAGCCAATGGCATTCACCAGATGTGAGCTGCCAATCATTATGGCCCACCCACTCGACTCATTCCTGTTGCTATGCTGTCTTTGAAACTATGGTTACAGTAAAGGTTCCTATAGGCAGCATCTGTCTGTATGAGACTTACAGCATATGTCTGTATGCGATTGGAAAGTTTATTCTGCTAAATATAATTCATAAACAGCAGTTTTATATAATATTTACAGAGATTAAATGTTATTAATAAGAGTGGATATTTAATATTTATATTCGTTCTATAGCCAAGAGCAATATGTAATGTCATAGACAAACCTCATAGGTTCCTGTTTACAATCCTAGTGTATCTTAAATGTACGTTTATGTTACAATGAATGGTTTCATGTCGTCACTGATGGCGAAACCTCACTATTAGTCACTGGACTAAAATTGGCCTTGTTTTGGGCTACGTTACCGGCCATTTATGACCTGTTCTGTGTCCTGATAGACGTGTGATTGTTGGAGATTTAAAAGGAAAGCCTTCCTTCCTCTCTCTCTCTCTCTCTCTCTCTCTCTCTTTTTATTTCTCTTTATTTCTCTCTCTCTCTCTCTCTCTCTCTCTCTCTCTCTCTCTCTCTCTCTCTCTTCCACTTTCTATATTTCTTGCTGTTTTAATGAGCATGTGTAGGAGTGAACCCGACACTCTTCAGCCATGATAATGAAGATCACACACACCACTACCCACTATTTTTCCGATATTCTATTTCTCTCTTTCTGTGTATAAATATATGTACTTATATAGACTGTATATTGTGCAATACAAACAGTTACATTGAAACCGTTTCATTGCCTATTGGTATGTTTTAAATATTCTCTATTTTTCTTGTTTCAGGTCATACAGGTGTGTTATGAAAAGAAAATGAACCCGATGAACTGTTCCATGAGGTGAGTAAGCTGCCTGAGAACTAATGTAGTGTGTATAGAGATACATCTGAAATATGAACTCTATAACTGCTGCACCAAACACCTATGAAAGCACAAATCATGCACATTGTTAATTTTCGAATTTTTCATAATTTCTGCCTGGAAGATGATAAAACAGGCACAAAAAATGCTACAAACCACCCTGAACACCTTATTCACCACATAGCAACCACCTAGTAACCACTCACAACTCCTTTGCTAAAGCACAGCAGTGCCCTTGCAACCACCTGCAAGACCCTAGCATCTGCATAGCAATGCGCTAAAACAATCTGGAACACCTTATCCACCACATATCAACCACCTCAATCAGTCAGAAATGCCTAACAACCACCCACAACCCCCTAGCAACTGCATAGCAATGTGCTCAAAAACACTCTGAATACCTTAGCAGCTGCATAGAAACCATGAAACCCTAGCAACCACTCAAAACACCCTAGCAACAACTCAGAAACCTTCAGCAACTGTAAAGCAATGCTCCGACAACCACCCACAACTCTCCAGCAATGCATTCAAATGCACTCGGAACACCTTAGCAACTGAATAGCAACCACCTATAACCCTTCAGCAACCGCACAACAACGCTCTGACTACCACCCACAACACCCCGCTACTGCATAGCAATGCACTCAAAAACACTCAGAACACCTTAGCAACTGAATAGCAACCACTTATAACCTTTCAGCAACCGCACAACAACGCTCTGACTACCACCCACAACACCCCGCTACTGCATAGCAATGCACTCAAAAACACTCAGAACACCTTAGCAACTGAATAGCAACCACTTATAACCTTTCAGCAACCGCACAACAACGCTCTGACTACCACCCACAACACCCCGCTACTGCATAGCAATGCACTCAAAAACACTCAGAACACCTTAGCAACGGCATAACAACCACTTATAACCCTTCAGCAATCGCACAACAACGCTCTGATTACCACCCACAACATCCCAGCTACTGCATAGCAATGCACTCAAAAACACTCGGAACACCTTAGCAACGGCATAGCAACCACTCAGAACTCACTAGCAACCACCCATAACACCCTAGCAACCACTCAGAACCCCTCAACAACTACACAACAATGCTCTGACTTCCACCCACAACACTCCAGCAACTGCATAGCAATGGACTCAAAAAACTCTGAACACCTTAGCAACTGCATAGCAACCACTCAGAACCATTGAAAACCCCTCAGCAACCGCACAACATTGTTGTGACTACCACCCAAAACACTCCAGCAACTGTATAGCAATACTCTCAAAACCACCTGGAACACCTTAGCAACTGCATAGCAGCCAATCAGAACACCCTAGCAACCACTGAAAACCCCTCAGCAACCGCACAACATTGCTGTGACTACCACCCAAAACACTCCAGCAGCTGTATAGCAATACTCTCAAAACCACCTGGAACACCTTAGCAACTGCATAGCAACCAATCAGAACAACCTAGCAACCTCTCAATACACCCTAGCAACCACTCAGAACTCCTCAGAAACTACACTACAACACTCTGTCTACCACCAACAACACTCCAGCAACTGCATAGCTATGTGCCACTCTGAACACCTTATCCATCACATAGCAACCACTCAAAACACCATAACAACCACTCAGAACACCCTAGCAACTACTTATAACTCCTTAGCAACGACACAATAACAACACCGCAACACCCTAGCAACTGCATAACGAATGTTCTAAAAACCGCTCTGAACACATTATCCATTTCATTGCCATAGCAACCACTCATATCTCCTTAGTAACCACCTTACAACGCTCTGACAGTCACCCACAACATCCTGCACTGCAAAATCATTTTCTTACCGAGTATTTTTGTCTTGTTTTCCAGTAAAATATCTAAACATACTTAAAACAAGATACATTTACCTGAGAAGCAAAATGACATAAGATAGATGATGTTTACGCGTATAACAAGAAAACAAACGATTTACCAATGGGGGAAGAAATCAAATGGCAAATTATTTTCGTTTTTTTATAGCGAAAACCTCACTAAATAAAACAAGACTTAATAACTCATGTATTTGTGCTTCTTAACCCTGTAAAGCCTGACATGTGAAACAATTGTCAGAATTTATTTAATTATTATTATTATTATTATTATTCATTTACATTAAACTGTTAAGTACCATTATACAAACTATAAAAATTAATTGTAAAAAATAAAATATAAATATATCTATATCACATTTGAATTCAGCACATCAAATACAATATTAATAAAATATATTTTTTCCAATAAACAATGTATTTTATGCACCAAACACTATATCGACATTTAAAAAAGGGAAATTGTCAAACTTGTATCGCTGGGTCTCGAGATGACATCATAATAGGTCGTAATGTGAAATAATGAGATCTTTATGACGAGCAGGCTGCAAATATGAAAATATATAGAAATATTAGTTTACCCTTTAAATATATATATATATATGTCAGATGTCAGAATTTTCAAAGCTCTGTGATTTTGTATTTTTATTAAATGTTTTTGTTATGGGATGTAATGGTGATTGCGAGATAACTCGAAAACCTGTTATATCATAGTTGATACGTGGATTCCAACATGCGATTTCAATAAAATTATTTACAAAACTTTAACCAAGCACAAGTCGCTTTTACTCAGCAAATGCACATTTGAAATGATCAGTAACAATATAATCATTACTGTCACATTTACTTGATTAAAACCAAGAAAGATTGCACATATCACAGATATTGTAGTTCATTTCAGACAATAGAGTTTGTGCAATATTTCGATTATGCTAATGATGCACAGGCTTTAGAAATTAGCATATCAAATTTGATACAGGCAGTGTTATGGGATTTATGTCTTACTGGAAAATAAGACAAAAATACTCAGTAAAAAAAATTTTTTATTTTTTTTTTTTTTTTACAACCTAGCAACCACATAGCAACCACATAGCAACGATCTGACAACCACCTACAACAACCTAGAACTGTGTCAGTGAGTTTTGCACCACTCACATTGTATTTATTTACCATGCTTGCTTTTTAATTTCCAAACAAAGTAACAGAAGTGCTGTGACAAATATATAGAATACACGTACAGTATACACACAAACTATGTAATGTACAGATAGCACACAGTGTACCAAATGTACAAGAACAGTTTCGATTCATTTGATTCAGTTCTTTGATCATCCTTCATTCATATGAATGAGCAACATTTGACCTGATTCATTATCCTGCTTATTGTAAAACATGCAGTAGCAGGTATCATGTACTCAAGGCTTTTATGCAGCATGCAGTGATGTTGATGGATGTGAATGGTTTCTCCCATCACATGTGATTCAAGTGGTTTGCCCCACTATTCAGACAGCCTACCCTGAATGAGTCATCCTGCTCTTCTCTGATTGGCCGCTCAGGCTCCGTCCCGAGGGATTGCCGTGCAGAAAGCTGCCGAGGCCTGACTTCATTCACAGAAACGTCGGTATGCCTGTCTGCCTCTCCATTCACAGCCTGCCCAAATCGTTTTCAGCAGCATCTCTCCTCAGCATCCGTTCGGCATCTCCGTGACAACATGAGCGTGGAGGACTGATACCTTATTTTTCTTGTTTGCTCTCATCCCGTTGGAGAAGACAAACCTTGCTCTCTGTCTCTCTCTCTTTCTCTCCGTATTTTCTTTTTTTTCATCTTGCAGGCGAGCAGGAAAGCAAGACGAGGGACTGCAGTGCGTTAGCCGCAGCGTTGCTGAAACGTTGTGAATGACTCTGCTGCTCCACTGACACGAGCTCTGGGCTCTGGACATTTTCACATGAATGGCTGCTTTTTGGCTGCCCTCATGTCACGGGCTTCATCCCGTCGGCTGCTGAATCCGGACAGCGTTTTAGTGAGGTTGCATCTTGACGTTGTGTGTTTGAAAGGGATGTTTAATTATTTATCAAAGCTCATTCAGGAGCACCTCTCGGCTTGTTTTGCCTCCCGTAAGGAGGCTTTGAGCGTGGAACAGGGAGATGGAAATATGGCGATGTTTCGGAGTATGTAAGGAAGAACGGACGCGACGAACAAAGAGATAAAACCGTAGGCATCTCGTGCTTTACGTTTGACCAGGTTTTGCCGCTAACAATGGCGATGTATAAGCGAGGTAGATTGTCCAAGTTGCTGGCGAAAGGTTAATGCATTTCTGTTTGACCACGTTTTCACTGTCATAAGGTGATTCGGTCATTAATTCGGTCGATTATTCGTTCGTAATCAACGGCAGATCACGAAACGCACCTTATGGCTTCCGCTCAATAGAGCGCCTTCATGAAACGCAACAGAATGTGCAAAATGACCAACGTAGGTCTTGATAATTAGTGAGCGTCATGGCACATTTCTTAAAATCAGGCATCTTAGCGATCTGGACATGACTTTTAAAGTGAACATCACCTCTTTTCGAAGCTTAATGTCATGCCTGTTTTTAAAATCATTCTTAAGGTTGATTAATTGTTATTTGCATTATTGATAACAACTGACTGAGCCAGGAAAGATAACCTCCAATCGAGGAGACAATTTCAGTTCATTTAGTTTTTATTCATTTTCACGTGGACTGAATGAAACCGGGAGGCGTTCCCACGGACAGGGCACATTTTGAGAATTGATTGGTCCTACCGAGCTGTGAGTGGGAGTTTTTTCTGTACCAGAAAGTGTTCTGCAGTGTTCAGTGAGTCTTTTGTTGAGAAGGGTCTCTCGCTCGCTCTCTCTCTCTCTCTCCGAGTGAGTCATGCATGTACATGGATCTGCCAGGATGTGGGGGGAGAGAGAGACATCTTCTCAGTAGAGCCCTGTCTCTCTCTCTTTCTCTCTCTGCCATCTCTGGCCCTCTATCTCTGTGAAGGAGCGACCCAGCACTGCTTTCCTCTCATTGCACTCTTGTCTCCATGGATGCTGTGTTTTGTGGTTTATTTTTGGTCCCTGAGCCGTCGTGCAGCGTTGGATTTCCCTGACGGCAGCATCCGCTGCAACAGCCTGCCGCTCTCTTTACCTCGAGCCCAGCAAGCAGGCATTTGCCTCCCTGCGTGTGGACGGTTTCTCAGCCTCAGCATGCCAAATGAGCGGACGGTCCGCCGGGAGTTGGATGTGTCCGTTGGCGCGTAGGCCAGCATACCAAGGGGAATGCTTCACCGTGCTAAATACAACCGATTCCGGAATGAGTCAGTGACGTCCGTCGATGAACTTCTGCACGGTCTCTCCATGAACGCGAAGGTCTCGGCTGTCCCGCCCTCGCCGCCCGTTGGCGACCCTCTGTACGCCCCACCGGCCGAGGTCTTGCCCCCCGACCCCGCGGAAGAGTCCGGGACCACCTTGTGCACCCTCATCAACAAAGTCTCCCACCTCAAATTCGCCAACTCCTCCGGACTGCTCGGCATCAAGGGCCTGCCGTCCACCGTCAAAGACCTGGCCATTTCCAAGCTCCAGGGAGGAACGGGGGGAGGCGGCTCAAGCAGCCCAAACTCGTCTGCCCTCCCGGTGGCCACTGGGGGCAGCCTGTGCTCCTCGGCCGCTTCCGGAGCCCCTCACACCCCACTGGAGCCGAGCTCTGTGAGCTCGGGGAAGAAGGGGAGGATGGAAGAGTTTCAGCCTGGCGGAGAGGGGTGGAATCTAGCTGGCGTGGGTGGAATGGGTGCCGCGGGTTGCGGGGCACTGGTGAATAAGCCATCTCGTGGATGGCTGCACTTGAGCGAGAAGATTTCTGGACCTGGAGTGACATACATTGTTAAGGTAAGACCGGCCAAATCCCCTCCGTCTCTGTCTCCTCTGCTTTTTCCTTTCACACCCGCCCTTGATTTTTCATCTGAAACAGAAGGATTAACGGAGCATAAAGGTAGAATACAGAATGGCACAGAAGGATTATGTGTACGGTTTGCAATTATGCAGATGAAGGGAAGGTCACAAATGACTCTGGCAGGAAAAAAAAGCACCATCAGATTTATAGCAAACGCACAAGTGACCATAACAGCACAGGCTGTTCTGCCACATACAGTACAGCGTTTACAGGGAGTCTTACATGTGTGTAGAGGTGGGCGGCATGACCAGAATCTTATATCAGCTTACAGCGTATATCACATTGTGTTTGACAATCCAGTGAATTACATGCTTTGCACAAGTAAGATACTTCATCTCATTTGATTATTTTCTGTTTTTATTAGAAATTCATATGATGGATGAGTCTGGCATCAGTGCAGAATCAGCTTCACATTACGTAACACACTAAAAACAAAGGACTGAAAACAGTAAAGCTAATATTATACAGTATGCCAACACACACACACACACACACACACACACACACCAGTGACCACATACACACACACCAGTGACCCCACACACACACACACATACACACACCAGTGACCACACACACACACACACATACACACACACACACACACACACACACACACACCAGTGACCACACACACACACATACACACACACACACCAGTGACCACACACACACACACACACACACACACACATACACACACACACACCAGTGACCACACACACTCACACACACACCAGTGACCACACACATACACACACCAGTGACCACACACACACACACACACACACACACACACACACACACACCAGTGACCACACACACACACACACACACCAGTGACCACACACACACACACCAGTGACCCCACACACACACATACACACACATACACACACACACACACCAGTGACCACACACACACACACACACACCAGTGACCACACACACACACACACACCAGTGACCACACACACACACATACACACACACACCAGTGACCACACACACACACATACACACACACACCAGTGACCACACACACACACACACACACACACACACACACCAGTGACCACACACACACACACATACACACACACACACACCAGTGACCACACACACACACACACACACACACACTCACACACACACCAGTGACCACACACACACACACCAGTGACCACACACACTCACACACACATCAGTGACCACACACACACACACACACACACACACCAGTGACCACACACACTCACACACACACACCAGTGACCACACACACACACACACACACATACACACATACACACACCATTGACCACACACACACCAGTGACCACACACACACACACATACACACACACACACACCAGTGACCACACACACTCACACACACACCAGTGACCACACACACACACACACACACACACACACACCAATGACCACACACAGACACACACACTCACACACACACACCAGTGGCCGCAGACACACACACACACCAGTGACCACACACACACACACACACACACACACACCAATGACCACACACAGACACACACACTCACACACACACACACCAGTGACCACACACACACACACACCAGTGACCACACACACACACACACACACACACACACACACCAATGACCACACACAGACACACACACACACACACACCAGTGACCACACACACACACACACACCAGTGACCACATACACACACACCAGTGACCCCACACACACACACACACACACATACACACACACACACACCAGTGACCACACACACACACATACACACACACACCAGTGACCACACACACACACACACACACACCAGTGACCACACACACACACACACACACACACACACCAGTGACCACACACACACACACACACACACACACACACACACACACACACACCAGTGACCACACACACACACACACACACACACACACACACATACACACACACACCAGTGACCACACACACTCACACACACACCAGTGACCACACACACACACACACACACACACACACACACTCACACACACACCAGTGACCACACACACACACACCAGTGACCACACACACACACACACACACACACACCAGTGACCACACACACTCACACACACACACCAGTGACCACACACACACACACACACACATACACACATACACACACCATTGACCACACACACACCAGTGACCACACACACACACACATACACACACACACACACCAGTGACCACACACACTCACACACACACCAGTGACCACACACACACACACACACACACACACACACCAATGACCACACACAGACACACACACTCACACACACACACCAGTGGCCGCAGACACACACACACACACACACATACACACTTCTAAAATCCTTAAATAAACGATTTGCCCTTTGATTTGCCCCATGATTATTCTGGGACAATTTTTTTTTTTTTTTTTTTTCATTTCGGTTCGTTCTGAGCAAAAACTGTATTTTTTCGTTCCGGTTCAGATGTTCCGCCGCCTAATTTCCAAAAGGTTACTGGTTTGAACAAAATAAAGGAGCGGGTTAATAACGTTCTTTTAAAATGACAGGACTCAAGGGTGGGGGGGTGGGGGGGGGTGAGTGTTGCCAGATCCCGCAAGGGAAACAAGCCCAAAATAAGCCACTTGCCTCACCAAAACAACTGAAAATAAGCACTTCTTTATCCCTGCATGGTGGGTTTATCGGCATACAAATCACATCAAGCGGTTAATTAACAGTTACGTATCATTTTATTTACACAGTTACGATACAAAAGACTCTTAAATATCAGTAATATCCCGTTATCGACCGTCTCTATGTCAATAACTTCAGTCGAACAGGCGTCCGTGCGACTGGTTATATTTTTACCTGCACAGATTTGATTTATTCAAATGATCTGCGAGTTTATCACATCAAAAGGGAACTGCATGTAAATTGCGTAACCACGGCGACCAGTTACCAGACTAAAGAGACGTTGTTCCGGCTACAGTTCTGTTACTGTATCGTCTCCAGGGAGCGTGAAGCGGTGCAGGACAGATCTGTTGTTATTGTGAGACAAGCGTTAGATGATACCTTTGGCCTCACGCTGTTGTTAAACGCATACATCTGCCATTTGCACATGCAGATTCATTGACATTTATGTTGATGTTTATTACATGGAATATTACTTTAAATATTTATATTGGGTATATATATATTTACTCCTGTGGTCAGGAAACACCTGGATAAATCGGAATTTCACAATTGCCGTTTCCACGCCTGGACCTGTGAAGTCACGGGGATTTCTGTAGTGAACACCACATGCTTTTAATGGCATTTTACCAGACGATGTCAGTGGTGTTATTAGAGACATTTAAACACTCATATCGATATTTAATCAGATCTAAAGGAATAGCTCACCTAAAAATGTAAATTATATCATCATTTACTCACCCTCATGTTATTCACCTCAGTCACCATTCAGTTTCATTGTATCTTTTTTTTTTCCGTATAATGAAAGTGAATGGTGACTGACGTGAACAACATGAGGATGACGACAGTTCGAGAGAGAGAGAAATATTATTTGTATTGTTAAGCAGGTTCTCACCTCCTCCACACACACACACA
>JAVLUX010000200.1:737500-747500 GCA_032164185.1 Moxostoma hubbsi | reverse complement strand
ATGTAATTTTTTTTTCAAATATCATAGCATCCTTAAAACAAGAAAAACTAGTTCCTAATAAGTATTTTTGCCATTTTATTTTATATTATTATATCGTCTTTTAAAATAAATATATATATATATATATATATATATATATATATATCATCCTTAAAACATTAAACAAATGTATGTATTTTCCCTAAAAAAAAATCTTTTTTAAGGATTTTTTAATATTTTCACTGGAAAACAACATATACTGTATATATATATATATAAAGTAAAAAAAACAATTATATATATATCAAGTAAAAAAACAATTTTATATATATCAAGTAAAAAAACAATTATATATATATATATATATATATAAAGTAAAAAAACAATTTTTTATATATATATATATATATCAAGTAAAAAAACAATTATATATATATATATATAAAGTAAAAAAACTATTATATATATATATATATATATATATATATATCAAGTAAAAAAACAATTATATATATATATATATATATCAAGTAAAAAAACAATTATATATATATATATATATAAAGTAAAAAAACAATTATATATATATATATATATATATATCAAGTAAAAAAACAATTATATATATATATATATATAAAGTAAAAAAACTATTATATATATATATATATATATATCAAGTAAAAAAACTATTTTATATATATATATATATAAGTAAAAAAAAATTATATATATATATATATATATCAAGTAAAAAAACAATTATATATATATATATATCAAGTAAAAAAACAATTATATATATATATATATCAAGTAAAAAAACAATTATATATATATATATCAAGTAAAAAAACAATTATATATATATATATATATATATCAAGTAAAAAACTATTATATATATATATATATATATATCAAGTAAAAAACTATTATATATATATATCCTTAAAACAAGAAAAATTGAAATAAAAGTCTCTTCTCTAGTATATGTATCTTGTTTTAAGGATTTTTGTATATTTTCATGTGTATATATATATATATATATATATATATATGTGTATTAAAATTTGTATTTTTTTAATACAAGTATTTTTTGCACTATCACTCTTGTGAAGACACTGAGCTCAATATGGTTGGTGGTGATTTATGTCAGAATCTCATATCTGTATCTACCCACACAGAGACTTCTGTGTACCTTTTGGCCTTATTTAATGAATGAATTAACTCAAAAGACTTCGTCGTTGAATTTAGCCAAATACTAGGTGCAAAACCGCTGCACTGACTCATCATCATCGGCATCATTTCCGTTTTGTGCTTCAATTCGCATACCAGCAAATTAATTTGGGCAAAATAAAATCCGTCAGTAAGGTGATAATTTCCCATAAACCACTTGAGTAAACATAACCAATCAGTGTTTACAGTGTTCCTTTGGGAAATATTTGTACTGAAGCTGATGTGTGTATACAGCATATCCAGGGAAAGGTGTTGTTAGACTGGACATGGCTTGATTCGTCCATGAATGTAAGACAGTTTCTTATGTGGGTCACTGCCAGTGAGGTAAGACAGGTGAGTCATTCAGAAAGGGAAGTTAGTTGTAGAGAGACTCTCAATGAGTGAGTCATACTGCACCGAGAGATTGTCGAGGTGAGACGGCTAAAAAAAGACGTGTTGATGTGTGATGTCACTGCTTATGTATGATGTCATCTCCTTATTCCCCATAGACACCTTATGCTGAGCTGTTTTAAAATGCAACTGAAGAAACTCAAAACGGGTCTCATGCATGTCACAAACAGTCTTATCACAAACGTGTCTGTCTTCGGGTCTTTTTTCCTCACACGTTTGATTATGTGTGTGCGTGCGTATGTGAGCTTGTCTGTTTTGTATGTGGATGGATGACATTAGTCATAGGTGGGATGTGGGTGTGTTTTACATCTCGGTTCGTGTGTGGGTGGGTGTTTAACAGTGTGGGACTGTAGACAGGCAGATTAAGAGACTTTTGCATCCCTGTATCATTCTACTGCACTTTAAAACCTTCCACAAACAGATCATTGTCAATATCTCCTTCGTGACTCATTGTTTGATTGGACTGGCAAACGTTTTTTTTTTTTGTTTATCCCTTTTTCTCCCCAATTTGGAATGCCCAATTCCCACTACTTAGTAGATCCTCGTGGTGGCGCGGTTACTCGCCTCAAACTCGCCTTCTGAGACCGTCAATCGGCGCATCTTATCACGTGACTCGTTGTGCATGACACTGCGGAGACTCACAGCATGTGGAGACTCATGCTACTCTCCACGATCCACACACAACTCACCACACGCCCCATTGAGAGAACCACTAATTACCACCACGAGGAGGTTACCCCATGTGACTCTACCCTCCCTAGCAACCGGGCCAATTTGGTTACCCCATGTGACTCTACCCTCCCTAGCAACCGGGCCAATTTGGTTACCCCATGTGACTCTACCCTCCCTAGCAACCGGGCTAATTTGGTTGCTAAGGAGACCTGGCTGGAGTCACTCACCACACGCCCCATTGAGAGCGAGAACCACTAATCACCACCACAAGGAGGTTACCCCATGTGTCTCTACCCTCCCTAGCAACAGGGCCAATTTGGTTGCTAAGGAGACCTGGCTGGATTCACTCACCACACGCCCCATTGAGAGCGAGAACCACTAATCACCACCACGAGGAGGTTACCCCATGTGTCTCTACCCTCCCTAGCAACCTGGCTAATTTGGTTGCTAAGGAGACCTGGCTGGAGTCACTCAGCACGCCCTGGGATTCAAACTCGCGACTCCAGGGGCGATACTCGCTGAGCTTCCCAGGCCCCCAAGTTAAAACATATTTAAATTAACATAAAAAATGCAAAGTAACCGTTTTTTGTTTTTTTTTTTTACACATGGACGCAAGCTTTTTGTTTATAATAGAATAATGCGCACAGTTTGACCTATTGTGTTCTGTATAGACTGTGCAATATTCGGTAAGTAAAAGCTGGTATTAAGTATATTCATGTAAATAGGATATTCAATAATGGTGCGTTGAAGTAAATAGTCAGTTTTGATTTGATGTTTCCTTTAATGATGTCCTCACAGTTTAGGTTTGTTTGGATTATGAGCTGTTCTAATCCAATCCTTCTTTTTGTAGTATTTGGGCTGTATTGAAGTTCTTCGGTCCATGAGATCTCTGGACTTCACCACACGATCGCAAATCACAAGGTACTCCATCTGTCACAAACTCCTCCATGTCTGTTGTGTAAGGGCTTGTGGACAATTTTAGGAAAAAAGCGCAGATGCACAATTGTGTTGTGAACCTATGGTGCGTTCAAGTCCTTGTTGAGGAGTTTCTATTTGAATTATTATTCGCAAGAAAGTTGGAAATCGTAAATACGATCTGATGTGCATTCGGAGAGATGTAATTGGAGTTAAAAGTAACTGGTTACTGTAATCTAATTACTTTTAGGTACAAAAAGTAGTGTAATACATTACATTTAAAATTCTTGTAATCGGATTACAGTAACTGACTTTCAATGAAAGTAATTACTTTTAAGTACATTACTTGGGTCACGAATATTACTAAAAAGATATATTTATGTGTAATAAAATTAAAATGTGAATTTATACGTTCGTATGCACGTCTGTTTCTGTGACAGCTGAAGGATGTGCGGCAACGAACAACGAGAATATAGACATTATTTTGTATGTGTTGAGTGGAAAAACAAAAAAATATTTGTGAAGTGTTTTAGAAAGTAACTTAAAAGGAAAGTAATTTGTTGGTGATTACTTTTTTAGTAACTTAGTAACCCAACTCTGCATATTTCTTTCTCTCTTTATCACATATTTTTAGCACCAGAGCAACAATATGTAAAGAGTAGAGACTGACTGATAGTGGATTTTGTTGATACCGAAAGCAAAGGCGGTGGAATAAGTCGATAATAAGTGTAAAAATGTTCTTCCTTAGTAGGACAGGGAAAGATATAGATGCTACAAGAGTCAAAAAATTAACAGGATGCAGTCTGGTGTGCAACCAAATCCCAATAAATACCAAAAAAACAAAAAATAATATTTGGTGCATAACGCCGGACTTTTACTATAAACAAGCCCGAAATACATATTCTTATTTCAGGACTTTTATTTTGAAATGACGGAGAATTGGCTCCGTTAGAAAGCTCTATATTTAAGTATTTAATGAATGAAGATTTTATAACCTATATTCACCAGACGGAGGATTTCAGATATCGCAAGATTACTTTTTTTTAATTATTATTCTCAAGAAAGTTGGAAACACAGTTGTACAGTATTTCTACATAGTCAAATATTTCTTTGCATGCTTTCGTTTCAGTTTATAACAAAATATGCGTTGAAGTGAGGATAAAAATATGAGGATGAATATTGTCAATGAGGACAGATTTAGTCTTCTAGAAGCTTCTGTTATAATGAAGGAATAAATTTTTTTTAATTAATAACATAAAATAAACTATCGGCAAAAAGTCGTTCCAAAATGCAACTATAGGCACCGATTAATCGGTAAAACCGATATATTGGTCCACCTCTAGAAAAGAGTATCCGTAAGGGTTCGGGTTGTACATAGGGCTGGGCGATATGGCAAAAAATATTTTCATGATGTTCTTATATCATTCGATATCGATATTTATCACGATATTTGCACATTTTTTTTAATTTCCAAAAAAATCCTAAAAAGTCTAAATAGTCTTTAGTCATAATGACAGTATATATATATATATATATATATTTACATCTTTACATACAGATATCCAAGTATGGGGCATAGAAGCCCTTGTGACTGAGGAATGATACTGTATGGGGGTTCAGGGGTGTCCCGAGAGAAACTTTTGAACATGTAAAAAATCTGATTGGACCATTTTTCTATTTTCATTAAAGTGAGAAAGACGAAACGACAAACTAGTCGTTGTTTTGTCTTTCATCCTTGTCAGAGATGATGACATCTGAATAATTTCACAAAATTAGAACTGAAATCTCTGTTTATTATTAAAGGCTTGGAACATGCTGATTAATACCCCACTACATTTAGAAAAAATCGTTATGGACTAAAGGCGCTCACATGTTTACTCGCATGTGGGGAAAAGAGGAAGCGAGGGCGGCCCGGGCATCAGTGAAGCGTGTTTCAGTGCTAGAGAAACATATTCAAGAATACAGCGCGGAAAGATCAGAGATGATGTAATGATCACGATGAGAGTCGATGAGAGGGCGTAACCGTTGTCATGACGTCTTGCAGTCAAGATGGAAGCAATCTGGGATCCGGAACGCTGTGACCCGCGTAGCGGGAGCAATAGCAACTTCATACAGCATGAGGCTGCGTATCCACTGGCGTGGAGCAAATCCGCACAATGACACTCCCAACGCCAGGGAACCGCTTGACTGCTGTCAATCTTACAGACCACCTCGCGAGCTTGTCGCTCGGCTTCCATAGGAAGGAATTGAAAGCGCTCGCTCACATTCGCTCAGCACGCGCCAGTGGAAACTTACGATAAGTCAAACCGCTAGTGTTTTTAGCAACACGCATGTCTAGATGTAGAACACAGGCTAAATATTGAAAATTACGCATAAGCTTATCGACGATATCGTGGAGTTTTTTTTTATTCGCGATAAATATTGATATCGTTTTATCGCCCGGCCCTAGTTGTACAAGCTAAAGTGGGCAGGGCTTGACTGGTAATCTGGCATAGCGGGCATTTTCCCGGTGGGAAAATGATCATTTACGGTGCATACAGTAGGGCCGATCAGAGGCGGACTGGCCATCGGGAGGACCGTGGGTTGGACGCGAAATGTGCCGAATGGGCCGCGAATGTGCCGAATAAGCTAATATGAGCCGCCGCGTTATGCAGAACGGACCACAAAACGATGCCGCTCAAGTTTTGTGCCAGTTGCTATGTAAAACCAATTTGCTTCCGCCATGATTTTCCCAGTGGTAACAACGACATCATGTGCGCTTAACTTATATATGCAATCCTTCCGACATGACTTGAGTGCACCATTATGTCATCCAGACTCCTTTGGCGAACTGTTTTCAACATACTATGCATTATGGATAGTATGAGAATTGTAATGTGCTATAGGTTCATTCTTACTGCAACAAAAACCTGTAATTTATGATAATATCATCAGCTAGTTACATTATACTTTTCATGCATTTTCTATATATTGATATCTCTGTTATATCTACTTATGCTCATATATGACTATATGACTTTTCTGTAGTTATGCCACCGAATCATCCTGTCATGCTTTTCCTTTCCTTATCTTATTTGCATCTGCTGCCAAACACTCATTTATTGTTGCTATAATGAGCGCATGAGATGTGAATGTACTGCGTCCATGTGTGCTGATGAGTCACTGTGTAACAAGAGTGTAGAGACGGCGCATCGCTGGTTGTTTATTGAACGCTGCGCTGTGTGGGCCGCTTCTCATACAGACGCGAGATTGCATTAGTAGCGCTGGAGATGAGCATGTCATATCTTCTTTTCTGCTTGACTTCCTGCACTTTCTGCTGTAGCTCTCGCACAGATACACACAAGCACACAATCCGTTCCTGGTGCACACTGACGAACTGCATACTGGACTCAAAGCCATGATGAAAAACTGACTTTAAGGGCAGGATTGTGTTAGCATTAGCATAAATTAATGGCGGTAGAAACAACACTGCTATAATAATAAATTACAACTGAATTAATATATCCTTGTATTGTTATACAGTATATTATAAATAAAAAACAATGCTTTATTTGAATTGTAAAGTATTATTATTATTATTTTTGGGCTGTCAATCGATTAAAAATTGTAATCAAATTAATTACATGGTGTCCCGATTAATTAATCGCGTTTAATCGCATATACAAATGTTTGCTGAGAAAGCCCCTCATATAACAATGTAATGTTCGGCGGCCGTTCCTCCACTTTCAGTCCTCTTGCGGCTGCTCTGTTGGGGTGGATGGTAGCGGTGACCCTAACACTAAACCTAAACCTAACCTAACCCTTAACCTAACCCTAAACCTAACCTAACCCTAAACCTAACCCTAAACCTAACCTAAACCTAAACCTAACCTAAACCTAACCTAACCCTAAACCTAACCTAACCCTAAACCTAACCCTAAACCTAACCTAAACCTAAACCTAACCTAAACCTAACCCTAAACCTAACCTAAACCTAAACCTAACCCTAAACCTAACCTAAACCTAAACCTAACCTAACCCTAAACCTAAACCTAACCTAAACCTAAACCTAACCTAAACCTAACCTAACCCTAAACCTAACCTAAACCTAACCTAAACCTAACCTAACCCTAAACCTAACCCTAAACCTAACCTAAACCTAACCTAACCCTAAACCTAACCTAACCCTTAACCTAACCCTAACCCTAAACCTAACCCTAAACCTAAACTTAACCAAACCTAACCCTTAACCTAACCCTAAACCTAACCCTAAACCTAACCTAACACTAAACCTAACCCTAAATGTAACCTAAACCTAACCCTAAACCTAAAAGTAACCTAAACCTAACCTACACCTAACCCTAAACGTAACCTAAACCTAACCTAACCCTAAACCTAACCCTAAATGTAACCTAAACCTAACCCTAAACCTAACCCTAAATCTAACCCTAAACCTAACCTAAACCTAACCTAACCCTAAACCTAACCTAACCCTAAACCTAACCCTAAACCTAACCTAACCCTAATCTAACCTAAACCTAAACCTAACCTAACCCTAAACCTAACCTAACCCTAAACCTAAACCTAACCTAACCCTAAACCTAACCTAAACCTAACCTAACCCTAAACCTAAACCTAACCTAAACCTAACCTAAACCTAACCTAACCCTAAACCTAACCTAACCCTTAACCTAACCCTAACCCTAAACCTAACCCTAAACCTAAACTTAACCAAACCTAACCCTTAACCTAACCCTAAACCTAACCCTAAACCTAACCTAACACTAAACCTAACCCTAAATGTAACCTAAACCTAACCCTAAACCTAAACGTAACCTAAACCTAACCTACACCTAACCCTAAACGTAACCTAAACCTAACCCTAAACCTAACCCTAAATCTAACCCTAAACCTAACCTAAATCTAACCCTAAACCTAACCTAAATCTAACCCTAAACCTAACCTAACCCTAACCTAACCCTAAACCTAACCCAAACCTAACCCTAAACCTAACCTAACCCTAAACCTAACCTAAACCTAACCCTAAACCTAACCTAAACCTAACCTAACCCTAAACCTAACCTAACCCTAAACCTAACCCTAAACCTAACCTAACCCTAATCTAACCTAACCCTAAACCTAACCTAACCCTAAACTTAACCTAAACTTAACCTAACCCTAAACCTAACCCTAAACCTATCCTAAACCTAATCTAACCTAACCCTAAACCTAACCCTAAATGTAACCTAAACCTAACCCTAAACCTAACCCTAAATCTAACCCTAAACCTAACCTAAATCTAACCCTAACCCTAACCCTAACCTAACCCTAAACCTAACCCAAACCTAACCCTAAACCTAACCTAACCCTAAACCTAACCTAAACCTAACCTAAACCTAACCTAACCCTAAACCTAACCTAACCCTAAACCTAACCTAACCCTAATCTAACCTAACCCTAAACCTAACCTAACCCTAAACTTAACCTAAACTTAACCTAACCCTAAACCTAACCTAAATCTAACCCTAAACCTAACCCTAACCCTAACCCTAACCTAACCCTAAACCTAACCCAAACCTAACCCTAAACCTAACCTAACCCTAAACCTAACCCTAAACCTAACCTAAACCTAACCTAACCCTAAACCTAACCTAACCCTAAACCTAAACCTAACCCTAAACCTAACCTAACCCTAATCTAACCTAACCCTAAACCTAACCTAACCCTAAACTTAACCTAAACTTAACCTAACCCTAAACCTAACCTAAACCTAACCCTAAACCTAATCTAACCTAACCCTAACTCTAACCCTAACCCTAACCTAACCTTCGGCACCAGTGTAAAGCGGTATAAAGGAAAGGAGGAGTCGAGAACAAGCTTGACAATGTAAATAATATTTTTTATAAAAAAGTAAAACCAAAAGACACAAACACACACACATTGGACGGCCAGCTGCCCATAAACACTCTCTCTCTGTCGCACCGCCATCTGCAGTCGGCCTTTATCCCTTTCAGAGGCTTGATTAGCCTGATAAGGGACCGGGCGTGTAGCATCATGACCCGGCCCCACCCTCTGCCAATCACAATTCAATCACAGCAATCCATTTCACAAGTGAATTTATCAATCAGTTGCAGATTTATTATGAGGGCTTGTTTAAGGACCGTCAATGTACACCTGCGTCAGACATGCTTGTGTCACGTCTCGGGTGTGTTGCGTCATAAACGTACATTTTTAGGTCACTGTGTCACGTTAAATATAGTTTAATACTTAGAACACATCTTGAGATCTCTTAGTTCGGATTAACGCTCCATCAAGTGTTTTGAACATAACGCATGTTTGTGTTGTTCTGCTGAAGTGTTTCTTCACTGTATAAACTGTGTGTTGCTCATACAGCTGAAGTTTCACTTACTGCCCTCTGGAGGAAACAGGTGGTACTACAAGCATTTCTCAGGAATCTTCCTTATTACAGTCCGGGGGCATAACGCGTTATTTTTAATAACATTAATTGCACTGAATTAACACGTTAAATCGACAGCGCTAATTTTAATTTATACATCATAGTAGTATTTGTTATATCACCTTTAAAGGTGCTGTAAGTGAGTTTTTCATGGAAATATGTGCTAAAAAATGTACCACTCCCTTAAAGATGTTAATGAAATAACTGTTGTGCGATATTTCACCTGTTTCTGTGACGCTCTAGTAAACAGAAAACAAAAATGTGGTTCATATTTATTTTTCGTGTTCTCATAGTGTAGTTACAGTGAATTATTGAGGCTTAATGCCATTTTTATGCCATGTTGTTCATAACAGTTGCCAGTTGAGGGCG
>JAVLUX010000200.1:642500-732500 GCA_032164185.1 Moxostoma hubbsi | reverse complement strand
CATCTGATTACCTTGTGTGTGGACTCGTTTGAAAGATAATCATCTCATTCAGTTTCATTCTGTGCCATTTGAGGCATCATTGAGTCTGTGTCATGTATTTGGCACCATCTCCCGGTGGCCATATGTAACATTGTGCTTCATGTGGATTATCTAATGATCTATACATCTGATTACTTTGTGTGTGGACTCGTTTGAAAGATAATCATCTCATTCAGTTTCATTCTGTGCCATTTGAGGCATCATTGAGTCTGTGTTATGTATTTGGCGCCATCTCCTGGTGGTCATATGTAACATTGTGCTTCATGTGGATTATCTAATGATCTATACATCTGATTACTTTGTGTGTGGACTCGTTTGAAAGATAATCATCTCATTCAGTTTCATTCTGTGCCATTTGAGGCATCATTGAGTCTGTGTCATGTATTTGGCGCCATCTCCTGGTGGCCATATGTAACATTGTGCTTCATGTGGATTATCTAATGATCTGTACATCTTAAATTTCCCCCCCAGCACATCTCAAATTCTGCCTTGTGTTAAATAGAAATGACACTGATTGAAATTACATTTTGAACGTTTAAAACAAAGAAAAACAAAGAAACATGTCAGGCTCCTTTGTCTTGCTAAGTCTAATTTCATAGCTTACATTTGATGTATCCTAAACACACACAATATTTTCACACTTCCTGCATGATTTGGCAAAATTACAGCTTGATTGGAAATGACTTTAAAAAATATTCTCTTCAAAAGTGAGAATTGCCTATTTTCTCTCTCTAATGACGCACACTTCATCTCATGCACTTGATTAAGTGTCGTCTTGGTTAACAAGTGCACAAACTATTTATTAGGTGCTTCATTGTAAGTGTGTTACCGTATATGTTGTGTATAGACATAAAGGGTTGAAATGGTGGTGGTGAGATAATGATAGTTTCATATAAGAGTACCCACTACAGCTCCTAAGGGCCATTTTACTCCGTTTACCACACTGTACTGCTTTGTACCGCTCCATTTACAAGCAAGCCGGATTGATCAGTCCACCACGGCCGCATTTAGCATCAGAAAATCAATGTCTGTGGCTGCTGTATCTCCCACTCTTTTCATTTCATTGATCTGTTAACTTCCTGTCAGCACAGAGGGTGCATTTGAAAACTCTCTCTGTACTTTCTAATGCATTTTTGATGTTGTCAGAGAAAAGATCCCGTAATGAACCCTTTACAGCAGAGTGAGTCAGCAAATCAGCATCCGTTTCCACATCTGCTGATATTTAATAGTTCAGCATATGTGAACGTGTATTATATTTGTGCATGCTCACGTGTGTCTGTGTGCATACTTGATAAGCCTGGTTTGTCTTGTCTAGGGATCGTCGTTTGTGTAATTATATATCACGGTTATTGTATATATGTGGGTTTTTCTTTTTGTTATATGAGGGTCGCATTAAAACTGACTCGGAAACGTTTAACCAGGCCGTCATCATTTATTTTTGGTACTTTCAAATGACTTTTATGTACAGATTTGACAGTTTTAGTCTTGTCCCAGACCCAGACATTCAATATTAAACTAAAAAATGCGAATTGTTACATGTTGACAACTGTGAGCATCTGAACATGGAGTGAAATAAACCACTTCGATATTTATCGTGTGAAACAATCAAACTAATTTAGCCAGATTATGCAAAAAGTGTGTAAACATGATATAATCGTGTAATAATTTAGAACACGTAAAATGTTAGCTAGGAAATTAGCCTTGCTGTCCCGCTGTCTATATCAACCAACACCTTTTCTGGGGTCTGATGAGCGTCGGCATCGGGCGCCTTAACCCGGCGTTCGGTTCATCCCGCAGCGCCAGTTCTGCTTACCAAAAGTGGCCCACTAGGTGTCTCGCACTCCAAGCCGGCGAGCCGGGCTATCCCATTTAAAGTTTGAGAATAGGTTGAGATCGTTTCGGCCCCAAGGCTTCTAGTCATTCACTTTACCCGATAAAACTGCGAACGAGCGCCAGCTATCCTGAGGAAACTTCAGAGTTAACCAGCTACTAGATGGTTCGATTAGTCTTTCGCCCCATACCAGGTCGGACGTCCGATTTGCACGTCTGGACCGCTGCGGACCTCCACCAGAGTTTCCTCTGGCTTCGCCCTGCCCAGGCATAGTTCACCATCTTTCGTGTACCATCGCACGCGCTCTTGCTCCACCTCCCCGACGCTGCGGGCGAGAGGGGCTGGTGGTGCGCCCCCTCGCCGAGGCTTTAAGACCATGGAGTCCATTTTATTAAAAAAATATTAGAAACTGGGGGTCTGGTTCGCTCAGCGAGTATTGACGCTGACTATCACCCCTAGAGTCGTGAGTTCGAATCCCAATAATGATCATTTGGTATCTTTGGCAGGCGGGGTTTTGGAAAGAGGGGGCGTGGCTAATCCAAGGGCTCAGTTCGTGAGTCCAGGACTTGCCGAGTGACTCCAGATAGGTCTCCTTAGCAACCAAATTGGCCCGGTTTCTATGGAGGGTAGAGTCACATGGGGTAATCAAATTGGCCCGGTTACTAGGGAGGGTAGAGTCACATGGGGTAACCAAATTGGCCCGGTTACTAGGGAGGGTAGAGTCACATGGGGTAACCAAATTGGCCCGGTTGCTAGGGAGGGTAGAGTCACATGGGGTAACCAAATTGGCCCGGTTGCTAGGGAGGGTAGAGTCACATGGGGTTACCAAATTGGCCCAGTTGCTAGGGAGGGTAGAGTCACATGGGGTAACCAAATTGGCCCGGTTGCTAGGGAGGGTAGAGTCACATGGGGTAACCAAATTGGCCCAGTTACTAGGGAGGGTAGTCACATTGGAAACCAAATTGGCCCGGTTGCTAGGGAGGGTAGAGTCACATGGGGTAAACAAATTGGCCCGGTTACTAGGGAGGGTAGAGTCACATGGGGTAACCAAATTGGCCCGGTTGCTAGGGAGGGTAGAGTCACATGGGGTAACCAAATTGGCCCGGTTGCTAGGGAGGGTAGAGTCACATGGGGTAACCAAATTGGCCCGGTTGCTAGGGAGGGTAGAGTCACATGGGGTAACCAAATTGTCCCGGTTGCTAGGGAGGGTAGAGTCACATGGGGTAACCAAATTGGCCCGGTTGCTAGGGAGGGTAGAGTCACATGGGGTAACCAAATTGTCCCGGTTGCTAGGGAGGGTAGAGTCACATGGGGTAACCAAATTGGCCCGGTTGCTAGGGAGGGTAGAGTCACATGGGGTAACCAAATTGGCCCAGTTGCTAGGGAGGGTAGAGTCACATGGGGTAATCAAATTGTCCCGGTTGCTAGGGAGGGTAGAGTCACATGGGGTAACCAAATTGGCCCGGTTGCTAGGGAGGGTAGAGTCACATGGGGTAACCAAATTGGCCCAGTTGCTAGGGAGGGTAGAGTCACATGGGGTAATCAAATTGGCCCGGTTGCTAGGGAGGGTAGAGTCACATGGGGTAACCAAATTGGCCCGGTTGCTAGGGAGGGTAGAGTCACATGGGGTAAACAAATTGGCCCGGTTACTAGGGAGGGCAGAGTCACATGGGGGTCACTGACGTAGTAGCAGAAAATATCAGGAAAAAAGTTTGTGGCGGTGTGTGTGGGAACCCGGAATAGTACGACACAACTTCAACGTATCTGGGACGTCCACAACAGATACAGAGCAGCAATCCTTGTGATATCGGCTATGGTTGATGGCGGAAAGATACGTATCGTAGAAGCCCCTCCTCCTGTCCTTTTCCGGAAGAGACGGGTTCGCGTTACTCGATGCGAGGCGAAAACATTTTTCCACGTTGTATGTGAACGCACCATTAGAGCGCATTGGGATTTGGGCATTCCAAATGATATTAATAATAATAATAATAATAATAACAATAAATAAATACAATTTCAAAATATACTGTAGTTACTTTTGCTGGAAATCCAACAAAACAGTGGTTTATATATTAAATAACCATGCGGAAATGCCTATTTTTTGATAAATCGCCGAAATAATCATTTATTTGTATATTTCCCTTTTTATTTGGAACTTAATGGATGTTCTCATAGAAAATAAATACGTTTGGCATCAGTGCAAAAACCGCTTCGTACTTTGTGATGCAAGTCCTCCCCCACTGAGATGCAAACGGCCGCCCCTAGTCCTCATAAATGTGTTTTTGTGTGTTTTCTAGCATGTCATATTCTAGAGTGTTCTGACGGTTTGGCTCAGGACGTGATCAGTACGATCGGTCAGGCGTTCGATCTGCGGTTTCAGCTCTACCTGCAGTGTCCGTCCAGCAAACCCTCGACACTGCATGACAGGTGAGTCAGAGACCCACACAAACACCTTTTCACAAAACACTAAACAAGTCCAGGAAAAATGTGTCTGTCCCGCTGAGACCCAGCCATTTGTTTTTGTCCTCTTTAGAGGTCATTTTTTTTTCTCTCTCTAAAATCCATACATGCCACAACTGTCAATCAAAGGGCATCTTAATGAGCTTTTCAGAGACACTGTGCCAAATGGTTTAAGGTTTGGCCACGACCGTTTCCTCCCTTTAGAAATGTCTGACATCACAATTCAGCGGATATATCATCTTGTATTAAATATTTACAGTATAAGTATGAAAGACATTGATTTCTTTCGGGACGCAGTATGTGTATTTTCACCTATTGGGAATCCTCTTCCTTATACAGGTCCTTCTCAAAAAATTAGCATATTGTGATAAAGTTCATTATTTTCCATAATGTAATGATAAAAATTAAACTTACATATATTTTAGATTCATTGCACACCAACTGAAATATTTCAGGTCTTTTATTGTTTTAATACTGATGATTTTGGCATACAGCTCATGAAAACCCAAAATTCCTATCTCAAAAAATTAGCATATCATGAAAAGGGTCTCTAAACGAGCTATTAACCTAATCATCTGAATCAACTAATTAACTCTAAACACCTGCAAAAGATTCCTGAGGCTTTTAAAAACTCCCAGCCTGTTTCATTACTCAAAACCGCAATCATGGGTAAGACTGCCGACCTGACTGCTGTCCAGAAGGCCATCATTGACACCCTCAAGCAAGAGGGTAAGACACAAAGAAATTTCTGAACAAATAGGCTGTTCCCAGAGTGCTGTATCAAGGCACCTCAGTGGGAAGTCTGTGGGAAGGAAAAAGTGTGGCAAAAAACGCTGCACAACGACAAGAGGTGACCGGACCCTGAGGAAGATTGTGGAGAAGGACCGATTCCAGACCTTGGATGACCTGCGGAAGCAGTGGACTGAGTCTGGAGTAGAAACATCCAGAGCCACCGTGCACAGGCATGTGCAGGAAATGGGCTACAGGTGCCGCATTCCCCAGGTCAAGCCACTTTTGAACCAGAAACAGCCACAGAAGCGCCTGACCTGGGCTACAGAGAAGCAGCACTGGACTGTTGCTCAGTGGTCCAAAGTACTTTTTTCGGATGAAAGCAAATTTTGCATGTCATTCGGAAATCAAGGTGCCAGAGTCTGGAGGAAGACTGGGGAGAAGGAAATGCCAAAATGCCTGAAGTCCAGTGTCAAGTACCCACAGTCAGTGATGGTCTGGGGTGCCATGTCAGCTGCTGGTGTTGGTCCACTGTGTTTTATCAAGGGCAGGGTCAATGCAGCTAGCTATCAGGAGATTTTGGAGCACTTCATGCTTCCATCTGCTGAAAAGCTTTATGGAGATGAAGATTTCATTTTTCAGCACGACCTGGCACCTGCTCACAGTGCCAAAACCACTGGTAAATGGTTTACTGACCATGGTATTACTGTGCTCAATTGGCCTGCCAACTCTCCTGACCTGAACCCCATAGAGAATCTGTGGGATATTGTGAAGAGAAAGTTGAGAGACGCAAGACCCAACACTCTGGATGAGCTTAAGGCCGCTATTGAAGCATCCTGGGCCTCCATAACACCTCAGATGTTCCACAGGCTGATTGCCTCCATGCCACGCCGCATTGAAGCAGTCATTTCTGCAAACGGATTCCCGACCAAGTATTGAGTGCATAACTGAACATAATTATTTGAAGGTTGACTTTTTTTGTATTAAAAACACTTCTTTTATTGGTCGGATGAAATATGCTAATTTTTTGAGATAGGAATTTTGGGTTTTCATGAGCTGTATGCCAAAATCATCAGTATTAAAACAATAAAAGACCTGAAATATTTCAGTTGGTGTGCAATGAATCTAAAATATATGTAAGTTTAATTTTTATCATTACATTATGGAAAATAATGAACTTTATCACAATATGCTAATTTTTTGAGAAGGACCTGTATTTCTATTCATCAAAAACAGTGTGTCAAAATGAACGCTTTTCATCATGTTAGAGCAGGCCACGCCCACGACTGGTGACAGACTCCACCCTATTATCATAGCTCCTCCCCTGAGTGACAGACACACAGTCCTGGAGCAGCTACAGTGAGAAGAATAATGTCTCAGCTTCATAAGCGTCATAAGCAGGGCTGGACTGGTAATCTGGCATACCGGGCATTTTCCCGGTGGACCGACGCAATTTGGGGGGCGATCAGGGGCGGGCTGGCCATCAGGAGAACCGAGCGGGCCGGTGGGTCAGCCGCGAATGGGGCCGAATGGGCCACGATAAGCTAAAATGAGTATTTACACTGTCAGTCATACTGGTTCTGATTTGTTGTTGCTGTAGTAACCGAAGCACGAGCTGTAAAGGCACAGCCGTCTTCTGGAAAGGGGGCGGGGAGCTGCAGCTCATTTGCATTTAAAGGGACACACACGAAATCAGCGTGTTTTTGATTCCACCCTAAAAGAGGCATTTATAACATGGTATAATAAATGACCCGTGGGGTATTATGAGCCGAAACTTCCCACACATTCTGGGGACACTTGAGACTTATATTACATCTTGTAAAAAGGGGCATAATAGGTCTCCTTTAAGCGTTCTGACAAACACTTATTATATAAATGTTGTTTGAAAGCAGCTTATTTTTCATAATAAACAACATTTTATGCAGGTTTGTTTTATTTCTCTATGGTTTAAAATGATGTCTGTCAATAGAATAAAATAATTGCAATTAATCTCATGGTTTCAGAAAAAAAAACTGTATTAATTTAAAAAGAAATTGATTTTTTTTTTCAATTAGGTCCTGAGCACCAACGATATGAGGACCCTATTGTTCTTCTAGGCGTATATGATATTTTCCCCAAATTAATCGCATTTTTGAGTTCCTAAACATGCTCAAAAACTCATGCAACTTTGCAGAAGTGGCTAAAATGTACATCTGATATGGGTTTCATAATTAGGCGTGGCAAAATGGCTCTATAGCGCCACCTACAAAATTTCAACGAAGCAGCCCTCGCGCCACGTTTCACCTACATGTAAGAAAATTGGTAGACTTATGTAACATGCCAACACATACAAAAAAGTCTCAGGGACCCATGCCCTAATCTCAACAGGAAGTCAGCCATTTGGATTTTTCTCTTAAATATTTGCTCAGATTTTGCCGTTTCCAGGCCTCGTACTTTAACGATGAATGAGAATCTACTTCACATTTGGTTATTCTAATCTAAAGGCCTTGGCGAGGCTAAATTGCGATGCTTTTGAGTTTTCGCTGCACGCCGTGGCCGAGATGGTCTGACAAATTTCGATGTTTCGCCATATGAAACAGGAAGTTGTCGTAACTCGAGCATAAAATGTCCAAACTTCACATGTTTGATAATAGTCCCCAATATTGCCAATATTCAGTTATAGTCATAGCGCCACCTACTGGCAACAGGAAATGACGTGTTTTACACTGTGATACCCTCTTAACAACATTTAAGTCCCAAAAAAATTGGAGTGATATTCCCCTGGCACAGCAGCCCCAACGTGCACCAGGGTGCCAGGGCCCGTTCATCGCTGCTGGCAGCTTTAATTATTTATTAATTATGTCATTTATTTTTCTCTAAAATTGTTTTACCTTCATTCTACTCTTTCTCTCGCCTTGTAGGGTTATGAGTACAGACGAGCCACAGTGGACAGAGGAAGGGGAGGAGTCTGCCAATCATCACTACTACAACAGCATTCCTGGCAAGATGCCGCCACCAGGAGGCTTCATTGACACTAGACTGACCAATCAGATGCAAGATAGCAGCCAGGTCTCCGCCCCTACTATATCCGAATCAGTATATATATATATATATATATATATATATATGAGTAGAGCTATATCAGTCACGTCTGCCCTGTGTTTATCCCTTGCCATCTATCCCGGACTACACTTCCCATAATTCCCTGCCCTCATCACTGCCAGCTGTTCCTTCATTGTCCTCACCTGTGGTTCATTTAGTCATCATCCCTTGTGTATTTAAAGCCCTGTTGTTTTAAACGCTGTTTCCTGTTGTCTTCACAGGGTGCTGGAGTCGACCAAACATACTACCAAGGCCGACCCATGTTCATCCAACAAGGTAAAATGACCTCTCCCAATTATAATTACGCCACTTATATATGTCATATAAGCACAACCGGCTTATTCTTTGACTCTGCATTTCCTTTAGGGTCCTGCGACATATACAGTCTGCCTGAGGTCAAAGGTCAGGCACCTAAGCCTGGAGAAGTCCCCACGTATGTGAACACGCAGCACATTGACACGCAGGTGTTGGCGGCACTGCAGGGTGAGACCGAGACGGCGTCTGATACGAGCACGAGCGGGGCAGCTAGAGACAGCCCGAGGACGGACCTCTTTGACATGAGTACGTGTTATTGGTGCATTCATTATTAGCTGTGCTTTAAGACTTTATATCGTACCTGCTTTGGAATGACATCAGTAGGTGGCACTAAAAATAATCCAAATACTACTTAAAGTAATAGTTCGCCAAAAAAAAAAAAATCATAATGTACTCAGCCTCTTGTCGTTCGAAACCGGTTTGCTGTTACATTGGAGCATTTTGACGAATCTTACATAGCTCTTTTCCATACAAGCGTTCATAGTGATCATGTTTGTTAAGCTCTAAAAAGGAGAAAAAAATGCATAAAATATTCGCTTTTTCTGCATATCGCGGCGCCGTTTTGTGGTCCGTTCTGCATAACGCGGCGGCTCATTTCAGGTTATCGTAGCCCGTTCGGCCAGTTTCACATCCGACCCACTGGCCACCTCTCCCGATGGCCAGTCCTCCCCTGATCGGCCCCAAAAGTGCATCGGCCCACTGGGAAAATGCCCGGTATGCCAGATTACTAGTCCAGCCCTGTGTGTGTCCAAAGACAAGATCCATGCCATCCATTTTTTATTGAATACTGTCTCTTTAAATACACTTTCTGTTCTTTACAGTCACTTTTTGATTAAAAACGACAAAAAATAAACATATAATTCTAATTAAACAAAGCACGGATGCTCAAAAATATTGTGCAACTCCACTCGCGTTAATATTCGCTCACTGCACTCTTAAAGAGACAGTACCGATTTAGCATGTATCCAACATATATGTAAATACTTGTAAATAGTACATAATTATGCTTGTAAACAATAAATATGTGACAAAAAATACAATATTTGCAATTTCAAGATATTTATTAATGCAACACATTGAATTTGCAAAATGTATTGAGAGCGAGAACCCTAATCACCACCACGAGGAGGTTACCCCATGTGACTCTACCCTCCCTAGCAACCGGGACAATATGGTTGCTAAGGAAACCTGGCTGGAGTCACTCAGCACAACCTCCAGGGGTTACCATTGCCTTGACAATAACCTGTAATACAAATATATCTTTCGGGTAGCAAAATGTTTTTACATGTGACCCTTTCCCCCCAGAGCCGTTTGAGGATGCGATCATGACCCAGTCTCCAGCTCCTGCCCCTCCGCTGTCAGAAGTCCATAAAGCTGCGTCTGTGGATAACTCCAGTCCGCTGCTGGTGCGAGCGGCGGCACTCAGAGCTCAGGAGGAGCTGGAAGACCAGAGCTGGTATCATGGAGAGATGAGCCGACGGCAGGCGGAGAAACTGCTGCTCCATGACGGAGACTTCCTGGTGCGGAAGAGCACCACAAACCCGGGGTCGTACGTCCTGACGGGGATGCACAATGGACTCGCTAAACATCTTCTGCTGGTCGACCCAGAGGGCACGGTGAGTCAGAGAGCTACAGCGTCCTGCAAAGATATGTCTGTGAATCACCTAAACGTCTCTCTGTGAGCACTTCAAACAATTCAGTCAAGTTTCGGATCATTTAGGATTAGTCTCGCAGAGCCCGACTTTTGACCATTAGCATAACATCTGGCCCTTAACATCTTAACTCAGACAAGAAAAAACATCGGACCGGCATGTAATTGACCAACCAGTTGTTTTTTTGTTTTTATTTTAATTATTTTATTAAATAAAATACAGATATTTGTATTATTATTTATGTTATGCCGAGTAAACAGTAATTAAAGGAAATTTGGTCATTTATACATATTTTCAAAGGGACAGTCCTCCCAAAAATTGTATTTACTCACTCTCATGTTATTCCAAACCCATATGACTTTTTTCTTCTATGTCAGGTTTTTTTTTTTAAACAGGGATTTGGGAACCCTCAGGGGGGCCACAAGGGGGTGCTAGTGAAGTTTTAAAGAAAAAAAAATATATATATATATATTTCTGTTAGTTTTTTTTTTTGTTTGTTTGTTTTGTTGGTTTTGTTTTTTGTTGTTTTTTTTTTTGTTTGTTTGTTTGTTTTTTTTACAAAATGTGGCATTATTATTATTTCATTCTGCTGAAAAAAAACATCTTTAAAACATCTTTAAAAAAAAAAAAAAAAAAAAAATCCTGTCATTATATATCCACCGTAATGTCGCTCCAAACTGGTATTACTTTCTTTCTTCCTTGGAACACAAAAAGTGATTTTTTTTTTTTTATCGTTGTTGATCTTCTCAGGATTTATTTGTAATAAAATATGTAAATTGTGACGCCACACTGCAAAAAGTCATTTTCTTACTGAGTATTTTTAATTATATCCTAAACATCCTTAAAACAAGAAAAATGTTTTTTTTTTTTTGTTTTTTTTTTTGAGAAATCTATCAAATTTGGGGGGATTTATATTTAAAACAAGAAGAAAAAAAACTTTTTCCAGTGAGGAAAAAAATAATAAAACATTTATACATTTATAAACATTAAAACAAACATTTTTTTTTACATTTTTTGAAAAAATAGAAACAATTTTGCTTCTCAAGTAAAGTAATCTTGTTTTAATAATGTTTAGATATTAATCAAGATAATTAGACAATTAATTGCATACATAAATATTAACTGAGAAAGCCCCTCAAATAAAAATAATTCAATATATATTGATAATTATAACTGATAAAAAAATATTAATTATTATAAATAGTTATATTTATAAGTAACTATAAATTATATGTATATATATATATATATATATAATTGTAGAGATAATTAAAATGCATTAAATTCTATTAAATTAAATTAAATTAAAGTGGCTTTAGAATACAATATATTGTTTATTTGCATATTTATGAACATAAGCCAATCATTGGCCTTCAGTTCATTCTGTCTGAAATGTATTATAAGAGCTTGTCTCAGTGTACACCTGCGTCAGACGCATTGTGTCCTAAACGTACCGTATTTATGTCGCTGTGTCAGGTTACTGTGGCAATAATTCGTTTCTTTGCACTTCTACACTCCAGCTCATTACCATAATGTTGCCCGCACTTGAACTTTCCTCTGATGCCCACGGGCAGTGGTGGCAGGTGGTAAAGGCTCTGGGTTACTGACCAGAAGGTCGGGGGTTCAAGCCTCAACACCGCCACTGTTGGGCCCTTGAGCAAGGCCCTTGACCCTATCTGCTCCAGGGGCACCGTATCATGGCTGAACTCTGACCCACGCCGCTCGCTTTGACACTCTCGACGCCTCTGGTCTGAACGCACCATTAGTCACCATTCACTTTCACTGTGTGGAAAACAGTTGCAGTGAATGGAGGAGGGACCTTTAACGGAAGAAAAGAAGTCATGCGATTTGGAACGACATGAGGGCGATTAAACGATAACAGAATTCCTTTTAAGATAGTTGACGATGTTGTTGCCGTAGCAACTTTGGAATTCCACCTCCTTCAAACGTGCAAGAACCACCAACGGTAACAAAAGTGTTGCAAAAGTCTCGGAAAGATGGTTAAAACGGTCGCAGAGAGAGACGTTTCGGTGCTCAGTGGACAAGTACAGCGTTGATTCCGTTGCGGGACGGGGCTGAAAACATTAAAGTAATGAAGGTGCATAACGTAAAACCATGTTCCTTACAACGAATGCATTTACAGATTAAGAAATTGCTCATTGTTATTCATTTCTTCCGACATTCTCCCACAATGCACTAAAACTTTACTATCATATTTATGTTCCTTCAAGGTACGGACGAAAGATCACATATTCGAGAGCATCGCCCACCTGATTGGTCATCACCGTGACAACAACCTGCCGATTGTCTCAGCAGGAAGTGAACTGTGTTTGAAGCAGCCGGTCGAGAGAAAACAGTGAGGACGCCTCAAAAAACAGCGAATGGGACACCGCGACACGCTTTTATGAAGACATGCCCGGATGACTTTCCAATGACTTACGTTCTCGTCATCAGAGAACACGCAACGATTGTCAGGAGGTTTGACGAGGTGGCAGTAGATGACAGAAACATAGTTTTTCGATCACGACGGACGACGTGAAGGCGCTCTTATGGAAAGTGAAACCCGATTTATAGAACTGTTGTGTTTTATTGCGCGGGTGGAGAATCTCTATTTTTGAAGAAGACTTTGGTGGATTTCGGACAGTTGTTTGATGCTGAAATCGCAGATGTAGTTTGGAAGAAACGTGACTTGATCTCAAGAGCGTTTGAGGTGAAAACTAGTCAAAGAGAAAGTATTTTAGACTTCAAAAAAGTTTTAGTTTTGTCTATCAAGCACAAGCAGATTTTCACGTCCGATGATAGAAGAGATAGAAGACAAATATGTGAGAAATGAAAAAAGCTGTTTATATTCACCTGTTATAGGAATCGTTACCGCAGCTCGTTTGGTAGCTTCTATCAAATCACTGTTGATTTTGCTTTTAAGGGAAGATTTCAATGTGTTTGCTTGAACTGAAATCACACACAGACACGCCACACACACACACACACACACACACACACACACTCTGCAAGTCAACAAAACTAGAACGCACTGCCAAAAAATCCTTTTCTTAGTCGGTGTTTTTGCTTTGTTTTCTAGTCAAAACGATTTGTTTTTTTTAAAGTTTAGATTTAGCTTTTCTTCACTTTACATTTAATAATCATTCCTGCACCTCTAACATCAACACCCGGGTCAGAACAGCCTGAAGGTCTGTGCCAAGTTTGGTGGATGTAGTTTAAAAGCTCTACAGGAGCCCTGACCCGCAAGGTGAAAAAAAAAAATGTCATGTTGCAAATCATTTTTTAGGCACTTTAGTGCTTTCCCGAGCCTATTTAAATTTTCTCTCCAAAAAAAAAAAAAAAAAAAAATTCTTAAAGAAAAAAAAAATCTCCCTGAAAGAAAAAATATATTTAAAAAATAATCCTCAAATTTTTTTTTTTTTTTTTTTTTTTTTTTCCCTAAAGAAGCAACACGTGAGAATTTGGCCTGCTAGCTAACAATTAGCATGCAGTAACAACCTCAGCCAGCAGGTGGCACTATCAGTACACATGAACTCTTGCACTGTTACAGATGGCAGCTGTCATGCTTCATCTGTTTATTTAAAGTTGTATAAGAAGGTTTTGCAAATCTTAATCAAGGCAAGAAACATTTATAATGTTATACACTATTAATACATGAAATCACACATCTATCTAGCGCAGGTTTACATGCGACAACAGATTAATAAAGCACATTATCAAAAGCAGCATTCAGGTTCCCATTGTGATGTCATCAAACACCAGAAATAACTCCCGTTGTTGCACTTGACAACCAATGCCATATGAAACATTTGTAACCTGAGATATGTTCAGTTAATTGTAGTATTTCATGTGTTAGTGGACTCTCAAACATCATACATGTTTCTTTCCTTGATTAAGACTTGCAACACATTCTTGTGCAACTTTAAATCAACAGATGAAGTACCACAGATGCCATCTGTCACCTTGTAATATTTTATCCGTACTGATAGTGGCACAAGGCGGCCAAGGTTGGCACCGCATACTTATTGTTCGCTAGCAAGCAGAAAAATACAAAATCTCAGATGTTGCCTCTTGAGGAGAAAAAAAAACTTTATTTATTTAGAAGAAAAATGGAAAAAAAAAAATTGAGAGAATTTATTGGTTTTGTTTATTGAGTATTTTTTTGGTTTGTTTGTTTATTTATTTATTTATTTTTTGAGGAATTGGTTTTTGAGCATTTTATTTTTAGAGATTTATTTTGAGAATTTTTTATTTTTGTTTATTGAGGATTTTTTTTGTTTGTTATTTATTTATTGAGGATTTTTTTTTTTGAGAATGTTTATTGAGGATTATTTTGTTTGTTTTTGTTTGTTATTTTTAATTTTTTTGAGGATTATTTTTTTGTTTATTGAGGATTATTTTGTTTGTTTGTTATTTATTTATTTATTTTGAGGATTTTTTTGGGGGGAAATTTTTTTTGTTTTGTTTATTGAGGATTATTTTGTTTGTTTGTTTGTTTGTTTTTTTGAGGATTTTTTTGAGAATGTTTTTTTGTTTTGTTTATTGAGGATTATTTTGTTTGTTTTTGTTTGTTATTTTTAATTTTTTTTGAGGATTTTTTTTTGAGAATTTTTTTTTTGTTTATTGAGGATTATTTTGTTTGTTTGTTTGTTTGTTTGTTATTTTTTAATTTATTTGTTTTTTGAGGAATTTGTTTTTGAGCATTTTATTTTTTTTTTGTTTTGAGAATTTTTTTGTTTTGTTTATTGAGGATTTTTTTTTTGTCTGGTATTTATTTATTTTTTGAGGATTTTTTTGTCTGGTATTTATTTATTTTTTGTTTTTTGTTTTTTTGAGAGAGAAAGGAAAAATAAATATTTGTAGGACATAAGCTCAGGAAGGCTCTAAAAGTGCAGTTCAGGGCTACAGTCATTAGTTACAGTCATATATTTTGTGTTGGTTTAGGGATTTTGTGAAAACCCCAAACCATGTCTGTAGAATGACCCGACTTTTGCCAACATAATGACTGTTTTAAAGCATGTTTCCCAAGCTCTCCCCTATCTGTAGTTGTTCGGACAAACAGATAGCTCCGCCTCCAACTCGCACCATTGGTTGAGCCAGTGTTGCTCTGTTGGGTCTTCTCAAACAAGCAGAAACATCTTACCTCTGATTATCTTTGTATATTAAACTGGGACGGGAGAAAGTATTTTAACATTGAATAATTGCATCACCTTGAATGATGTTTAGATCAATCTTATACTGGAAAACAAAACTGAAATAAGAAAATGTTTTTTTACAGTGCGGTCACACACCGGCATACACGCACATACATAATCACGCTTTACAGTACCTACATTTTTCTATGATGTTGAAACCTGTCACTCGCATGACTTAAACTGAATTGTGTTGTGGTCATTTGTTGGTAGCATTCAGGACCCTGCAGAGGAGCGTTTGTGTTACTCACAGTGTAAAAGAGTTGCTTTACTCAGTATTCATTGACTTTGGGTTCTTCTTTAAACTTGTCAGATCTGTGTAGTTGCTCCGTTCGGGGCTTTACTTTATTACTCGGATGTTTCTATCAGTTTCCATGGCTTGATTATGGGCTTCACAAACAGACACATTGATATTATAATTATTCTTCTGACTATTATTTAAGATTAAACGATTATAAATGAATAACACAATCAGTTCTTCTTTCTGGTGGAATATTTCTGGATTTATTCATTTATCAGTTTAACGCCACAGAACTGGACAATTCATTCCAGGTTTAGAGAATTACTGACGAACCAGAAACAGAAAATTAATAGATGATTATTTACAAACCTAATATGCAAATAATGTCATACATCTCATAAACACTTTCAAGAAATGAAGCACACGTGCACACACACACACACACACACACAGTCACACGCACACACACACACGCACACAGTCACACAGTCACACGCACACACACACACGCACACAGTCACACGCACACACACACACACACACACACACACACACACACAGTCACACGCACACACACACACGCACACAGTCACACGCACACACACACACACACACACAGTCACACGCACACACACACACACACTCACACACACACACACTCACACTCTCTCACACACACTCACACTCACACACACACACTCTCGCACACTCACACACACGCACACTCACACACTCTCACACACACTCACACACACTCACACACACTCTCTCACACACACACACTCACACACGCACACACACACACTCTCACAGTCACACGCACACTCACACACTCTCACACACACTCTCACACACTCTCACACACACTCACACACACTCTCTCACACACACACACGCACACACACTCTCACACACACACAGTCACACACACACACTCACACTCTCACACAGTCACTCTCACACTCGCACGCACACGCACACTCTCACACACACGCACTCACACTCGCACACTCGCACACACGCACACTCTCACACACACACGCACTCACACTCACACACACACGCACTCACACACACACACACTCCCACACACGCACACACTCACACATACACACACGCACACACACGCACACTCTCACACACGCACTCACACACACACACACACACTCCCACACACACACACGCACACACTCTCACACATACACACACTCTCACACATGCACACTCGCACACACACACGCACTCACACTCACACACACACACTCACATGCACACACTCTCACACACACACACACACACTCTCACACACACACACACTCTCACACACACACACACTCTCACACACACACACTCTCACACGCACACACTCACATGCACACACGCTACGTGTAATTGTTTAAGTGTAATTAGACAGACAGACAGACAGCTATACAGACAGACAGTTAGAAAGATAGACAGATAGACAAACAGATATACAGACAGACAGACAGAAAGATAAACAGACAGGCAGACAGATAGACATAAAGACAGACAGACAGACAGAAAGACAAACAGACAGACAGACATACAGACAAACAGACAGACAGATAGACAGACAGACATTCTCAGATATACAGACAGACAGAGAGACAGACAGAGAGACAGACAGATATACAGACAAACAGACAGACAGATAGACAGACAGACATTCTCAGATATACAGACAGACAGATAGACAGACAGACAGACAGACAGACAGATATACAGATAGACAGACAGACAGATATACAGATAGACAGACAGAAAGATAGAATGTAATCATTTGAATGTATTTAGTGTAAATGCATGAATATTATTTTAGTAATGTTAAATCACCTTCAGTTCCGACTGTTTGATATGAACGAGTGTGAGTTTCTCTACACGTCTTTAAATCCTGTTTTTATCTTTAAATGTTTTGGTTTTGGTTATTCCACTGAACAAGGGAATCTTTAAAAGCACCTCAGAGCTTAAAGTGTTAAACTCCTATTATTATTATTATTATTATTATTATTATTATTATTATTATTACTGTAATGTAAAAAGAAAACAAATGTACCATTACTATTTAAGTGTCATTAGACAGATAGACAAACAGACAGATGACAGACAGACAGCTAGACAGACAGACAGATAGACAGATATATAGATAGAGAGACAGACAGACAAACAAATAGACAGACAGACAGATAGACAGACAGACAGATTTGACGGTAGACAGACAGATATATAGATAGACAGACAGACAGACAAACAAATAGACAGACAGACAGATATACAGACAGACAGATAAACAGACAGATATACAGACAGACAGATAGACATGCAGATAGACGGTAGACAGACAGACAGACATAATAGATAGATAAATGGATATATAGATAGATAGATTGACAGATAGACAGACAGACAGACAAATAGACAGACAGACAGATATACAGACAGACAGACAGATATACAGACAGACAAATAGACAGACAGACAGACGGTAGACAGACAGACAGACATAATAGATAGATAAATGGATATATAGATAGATAGATTGACAGATAGACAGACAGACAGACAAATAGACAGACAGACAGATATACAGACAGACAGACAGACAGACAGACAGGTATACAGAGAGACAGACAGACAGATATACAGACAGACAGATATACAGAGAGACAGACAGGTATACAGAGAGACAGATATACAGACAGGCAGACAGGTATACAGAGAGACAGACAGACAGATATACAGAGAGACAGATATACAGACAGGTATACAGAGAGACAGACAGACAGATATACAGACAGACAGATATACAGACAGGCAGACAGGTATACAGAGAGACAGATATACAGACAGACAGATATACAGAGAGACAGACAGGTATACAGAGAGACAGACAGACAGATATACAGACAGGCAGACAGGTATACAGAGAGACAGACAGACAGATATACAGAGAGACAGATATACAGACAGGCAGACAGGTATACAGAGAGACAGACAGACAGATATACAGACAGACAGATATACAGACAGGCAGACAGGTATACAGAGAGACAGACAGACAGATATACAGAGAGACGGGCCAATTTGGTTGCTTAGGAGACTTGGCAGGTGTCACTCAGCACAACTTCAATCTAAAGACTCCAGGGGTGATAGTCAGCATTAATACTCGCTGAAATACACAAGACCACATTATTCCTATTCTTTATGATTGGTGGCAATAAAAAACACAAATGTGCTGTTTATTTTGGTTATTCTGGTGAATCTCACAAAACCTCTCAAGCATGTCTAGGTCACATTTCACCATAAAATCAAAAGAAAGAAAAATAAACGATTCTCTGCATTACAAAAATGACGCCTATCGTAGGACAATGATGATTCTTGGACATAAATTCAGCACATTTTGCCCCTGAATGCTCATTACTGCACAAGAGATTCATGCATTTCAATTCCATTAATACAATTCCATCAAATTGAATTGAGCAATATCTAATTAATTTAACTAAATTGCAATGCGTGACACTTAAAAACGCTGTGTAATGTGAAGAAAACACTATTTAGTTATTATGAGTTGTACGACCTTTAATTCAAGCTGATTTAAATTTGAAATAATAACAGTTTGTCATGCAATGCATATGTGTATCCAGCAGGTGGCGCTATTATATTATTACATCATCATTCCAGACCTACAAACATGGAATCACCTGGTCACGACTGGTTTAAGGCATTGAGCCTTTAATCTTAAAATGCATACATTTATAACACATTACACCATACATACATCATATAATCATTTAACTTCTGATATGTTGCAATTAAGTTATTTCACAACGTGTCATACGGACTAAAGTGTAGAGCATGCTAGTATACACTATATCCACACCTGGCAATACAGATTTGGGGTATACAATATACAGAACATACAGAGTATAGTCCATCAAACAAACAAGGTGTCTTTAGTGCTGTATGTGTGTGAACCGCACTTGAAGACTCATCATTAAACCTGATCTTTACTAGCAGCTCCGCTCACTTTAGCATATGCTAATGTTGTAATGTGCACTTTAGCATATGCTAATGTTGTAATGTGCACTTTAGCATGTGCTAATGTTGTAATGTGCACTTTAGCATGTGCTAATGTTGTAATGTGCACTTTAGCATATGCTAATGTTGTAATGTGCACTTTAGCATGTGCTAATGTTGTAATGTGCACTTTAGCATGTGCTAATGTTGTAATGTGCACTTTAGCATGTGCTAATGTTGTAATGTGCACTTTAGCATATGCTAATGTTGTAATGTGCACTTTAGCATATGCTAATGTTGTAATGTGCACTTTAGCATATGCTAATGTTGTAATGTGCACTTTAGCATATGCTAATGTTTTAATGTGCACTTTAGCATATGCTAATGTTGTAATGTCTACTTTAGCATATGCTAATGTTGTAATGTGCACTTTAGCATATGCTAATGTTGTAATGTGCACTTTAGCATATGCTAATGTTTTAATGTGCACTTTAGCATATGCTAATGTTTTAATGTGCACTTTAGCATATGCTAATGTTGTAATGTGCACTTTAGCATATGCTAATGTTTTAATGTGCACTTTAGCATATGCTAATGTTGTAATGTGCACTTTAGCATATGCTAATGTTGTAATGTGCACTTTAGCATGTGCTAATGTTGTAATGTGCACTTTAGCATGTGCTAATGTTGTAATGTGCACTTTAGCATGTGCTAATGTTGTAATGTGCACTTTAGCATGCACTAATGCTTTAATGTGCACTTTAGTATGCACTTATGCTTTAATGTGGACTCAAAGTGCATACTATAGTGCTTTCTACACCATGCACTAATGCTGTAGTGTGCAGTTTAGTGAGCACTTCATGTGTTTGACTTTTAAGGTTAGGGTATACTTTGTTTTTCCGCGAGATGGTCAAGCGCTAAGTGTTTTTTATCATGATGATCATGTTCAAATGACAAAAATATGCATCAAACTGTAACAGATCAAACTTGAAGAAACTATTCAAATATTTTAACTAGTAGGAATTGTTTAACCGTGTGTTGTACGGGATGCAGGATGTGTTTGAGCGAGATAATTAACCCGTTAGTAAAGTTCAGCGGTGAGGTCACAGTGAGACACTTGCAATGGAAGTCAATGGGGACCATTTTTGGAGGGTTTAAAGGCAGAAATAATATTTATAATTTTATAAAAGTACGTTCATGTGTTGTTTGAGCTGTAAAGTTGTTTAAATAGTTTTTACAGTCATTTTTGCATTTTAGGGTTTACAGCCCTGAGCTAGGGGGTGGACCGAAGCCCGGCCACCCCATTGGACACCCCACTCGCAGTTGCTGTTTTAGTAATTTTTGGGGTCATTTTTGGTCACAATTTAGTCCTTTAGAGGTGAAATCATTTCTGTACAAACTTAACATGTACGTACAGCAAAGTTGCCAAACCTCTCCGTCCCGGGTTTCATTGTATCCAAACCCCCCCCACCCCCACCCCACAGTCCGATGATACAAAAATGCTGCCCGAACATTTCGGTGCCACCACAGACTGATCACTTGCTCCGCAAGGGCTCCGCCCCTTTTGAAACACTCCAGGCTCCGCCCCTGACTAAGTTGTCCAATTTGACATAACTTCACACAGATGCGGTTAGTAAGTGATTGTCACAGTAAAATCATGTTAACACATAATGTTTACGTCTTCTTGTGGCTGTGCTTCTGAAACGTTCATGGATTGCCCCGTTCACTTCCATTGCTTTTATTAAAGAAAAGAAGGAACAAGTCGAAATGAACTTTTGCCACAAATGTTGTCAATTGAGCTTGATTTGAACATTGAATGTTACTTTAAGAATAAATTAATAGTGCATAAATAGTTAGTGCATTGTTAAAGGAATAGTTCACACAAAAATGAAAATTCTGTCATCATTTAATCACCCTCATGCCATCCTAGATGTGTGACTTTCTTTCTTCTGCTGAACACAAATGAAGATGTTTAGTAGAATATCTCAGCTCTGTTGGTCCATACAATGCAAGTGAATGGTGACTAGAACTTTGAAGTTCTTAAAAGCACATAAAGGCAGCATAAAAGTAACCCATACAATGCAAGTGAATGGTGACTAGAACTTTGAAGTTCTTAAAAGCACATAAAGGCAGCATAAAAGTAATCCATACAATGCAAGTGAATGGTGACTAGAACTTTGAAGTTCTTAAAAGCACATAAAGGCAGCATAAAAGTAATCCATACAATGCAAGTGAATGGTGACTAGAACTTTGAAGTTCTTAAAAGCACATAAAGGCAGCATAAAAGTAATCCATACAATGCAAGTGAATGGTGACTAGAACTTTGAAGTTCTTAAAAGCACATAAAGGCAGCATAAAAGTAATCCATACAATGCAAGTGAATGGTAACTAGAACTTTGAAGTTCTTAAAAGCACATAAAGGCAGCATAAAAGTAACCCATACAATGCAAGTGGATGGTGACTTGAATTTTGAAGTTCTATACAGCACATAAATGCAGCATAAAAATAACCCATACAATGCAAGTGGATGGTGACCAGAACTTTGAAGTTCTAAAAAGTATATAAAGGCAGCAAAAAAGTAATCCATAAGACTCCAGTGGTTTAATCCATGTCTTCAGAAGTGATATGATAGGTGTGAGTGAGAAACAAATCCATATTTCATTTTTGAACTAGAAATCTCACTTTCACTTTCACATTCTTCTTTTTGTTTTTGGTGATTCCCATTCTTTATGCATACACCACCTACTGGGCAGGGAGGAGAATTTATAGCAGAAAAGTACTTAAATATTGATCTGTTTCTCACCCACACCTATCATACAGGGATGGATTACTGACCAGGCCAATGGGGCCAGTGCCAGGGGGCCCTTGACTGCCCAGGGGGCCCTGGGTTTTAAGGTTGCGTAATCTAGTTTGGTGATCCCCCGCTCAAAAACACTTTTGGCCATAAACAACGAACACCCTCCTGCTCCACAACTTTTGGGCATGACCAACAAAACCGTGGCCCCTTGGAGATAATTGGCCCCAGGGCCTTTGCAAGTAATAATCCGTCCCTGCTATCATATAACTTCTGAAGACACGGATTAAACCACTGGAGTTTTATGGATTACTTTTATCCTGCCTTTATGTGCTTTTGAGACCTTCAAAGTTCTGGTCACCATTCACTTACATTGTATGGATTACTTTTATGCTGCGTTTATGTGCTTTTTAGAACTTTAAAGTTCTGGTCACCATTCACTTACATTGTATGGATTACTTTTATGCTGCATTTATGTGCTTTTGAGACCTTCAAAGTTCTGGTCACCATTCACTTGCATTGTATGGATTACTTTTATGCTGCGTTTATGTGCTTTTTAGAACTTTAAAGTTCTGGTCACCATTCACTTACATTGTATGGATTACTTTTATGCTGCATTTATGTGCTTTTTAGAACTTTAAAGTTCTGGTCACCATTCACTTACATTGTATGGATTACTTTTATGCTGCCTTTATGTGCTTTTTGGTCACCATTCACTTGCATTGTGATGACCAACAGAGCTGTGATATTCTACTGAAAATCTTAATTTGTGTTTAGCAGAAGAAAGTCATGTTGGAAATGATTCTTCATTTGTTCAGTAATTGTGTTGATGAGATGAACTGCTTTTGCACCGTCAGTGAAAGGCTCATAAGACGCGATCTGTCCATACGTCACGAAAAAACGGGCTGATTCCTGCTGATGACGAACACGTGGCGGCACGCAGACAACCGAAGTATACTTGGTCTTTAGGCCTCAAACATGTCCGCTCTATGCACTAGGATCCACTCTTGTTGTCGTTAGCGGGTTGATTTTGTGTGTGTGTTTCGACGATGTCTTGTTCAGCCGCCCGCTGGCAATTCGAGCTAGACTTGCTTCTGCTAGGGTCTGTGTTTTGTTTACACTCGACGCCATCTTCAGCCACCAAACACCCGCAAACTAGCTTATAAAACGCTCTCCGCATTTCCCTACTTGCTAGCGTGTAGATCACCGGATTCATGGCGGAATTCAGAACCGCCAGGGCTATGAACCAATCAGCTTTGTGCAGGATCGGGCACTTCCGCGATCCACAGGCCACGTCCACCAGCAGGATGACGAAGATGGGCGTCCAGCAGGCGATGAAGACGCCCACCACGATGATAACGGTTCGCAGGAGCGCCATGGAGTGCTCGGAGTTGCTGTGCTTGGTCACTTTGCGGCTGCTGGACTGGACGAGGACGTAAATTCGGGCGTAGAGCACCGAAATCGCCAGCAGCAGCGATATGTAGATGGTGATGCAGAACGCCACATAGTACTTGCTGTAGAGGGGTAAGATGGTCGAACATTGGGGAAGGTTTTCGAGACAATTCCAGCCCAAGATGGGCAGTGCCCCCAGGGTGACTGCGATCAACCAACACATGCCTATTAGCAAAAACACCCTGTAGTTTTTGTTGGCATCGTACGGCCGCATTTTAATCATAGTGAGGTGCCGCTCAATAGCGATCGCCAAAAGGCTGAAGATCGAAGCGCCCAGCGCGACAAACATACTTCCTTCGCGCACGAACCACTCGGCAGTCGACAGCTGCAGCGTCCAGTGACCCGACATCAACAGGTTGACTATGTAGGCGACACCGGCGAGTAGGTCACACAACGCCAGGTTGGCGATAAAAAAGAACATCCGATTATGGAATTTGTGGTTTTGCCATATCGCCACCAAGACTATCAAGTTCTCCAAGACGATGAGACTGCATATGACCAAAAACACCAACGTTTTAGGGGTCAACGGTGCCCCCTCGGTGGCATTACGATTGTCTAGTTTCCCTGTGTAATTGTAATGTGTGAAAATATGATGATTATTCATTGCAGCGCCTCCTGCAAGCGGGCACGAGATGAGAAATAAAGGCGGCTCCGTGGAGATGAGACGGATCGTGCCGATGTGTCCGGGCTACTACTTTCTTCAGGGTCAGCAGTCAAGCACTAGGGTGGCACGGTCAGGGTGGCACGGTCAGGGTGGCACGGTGATGTAGGTGGCACACATCTCTCTGTGAAGGGAAAGAAAATGTCAACATGAAATCAAATCCGACCCTATTTCCTTTCTTCATGCCCGTTTCTGGTCTTATGTCTTTGTAAGGATGCATAAAGATGTAATAAGCTGCTTGGCATCTGAAACCGTCGCCCACTTTAACAAATTCAATCAGTTCCTAAAGGGGAAAATCAGGCCTGTCTAATGTATTCTTTTCCACTCAGAAGTACATCCGATTGCAGAAGTGGGTTGCGAATGGGTTCGGTGTGGACTATAACATGACCTGCAACCTCTGAAATACAAGTTTGTACAATGCAAGTGAATGGTGACCAGAACTTTGAAGCTCCAAAAAGCACATAAAAGCAGCATAAAAGTAATCCATAAGCCTCCAGTGGTTTAATCCATGTCTTCAGGGTTGATATGATAGATGTGGGTGAGAAACAGATCAATACTTCTCCCTGTCCAGTAGGTGGCGACGTGCATGAAGAATGTGAAAGTGAGATTTTTAGTTGAAAGGACTTGAATATTGATCTGTTTCTCACTCACACCTCTCGGTCACCCTGTTCTCTCTCTCTCTCTCTCTCTCTCTCTCGTAACAACCGTACATGCACACGACCCTTCACAAACACACCCGCACACACATTTGGCGATAGCGCCCAGCTTTGTCCCTTCGTTATCGTACCAGCGGAGGTAATCGTTACACCATTAACCAGTCTCTCCGTCCACATGCTCCATCGCACGACGTACTCTCATTCTCTCCTTTCATACACACACACATATAGAAACACACACACACACACACATACACCCATTCACACACGCACACACACTCATACACTCAGAAACTCACACACAAACACACACACACACACTCCCTCTCTCACACACACACACACACACACACACATACACCCATTCACACTTCACACACACACTCATAAACTCACACAAACACACACACACACACACACTCATAAACTCACACACACAAACACACACACACACACACACACTCATAAACTCACACACACACAAACACACACACTCATAAACTCACACACACACACACTCATAAACTCATAAACTCACACAAACACACACACACACACACACTCATAAACTCACACACACACACACTCATAAACTCACACACACACACACAAACACACACACACACACACTCATAAACTCACACACACACACTCATAAACTCACACACACACACACAAACACACACACACACACACACTCATAAACTCACACACACACACACAAACACACACACACTCATAAACTCACACACACATACACAGAAACACACACACACACACACACACTCATACACTCATAAACTCATAAACTTACACAAACACACACACACACACACTCATACACTCATAAACTCACAAACACACACACACACACACACTCATAAACTCACACACACACACAAACACACACACACACACACACACACTCATAAACTCACACACACACACAAACACACACACACACTCATAAACTCACACACACTCATAAACTCACACAAACACACACACACACACACACACACACTCATACACTCATAAACTCACACAAACACACACACACACACACTCATAAACTCACACACACACACACACACACTCATAAACTCACACACACACACACACACACACAAACACACACACACTCATAAACTCACACACACACAAACACACACACAAACACACACACACACACACACAGACACACACACACTCATAAACTCACACACACACACAAACACACACACACACTCATAAACTCACATACACACACACACACACACACTCATAAACTCACACAAACACACACACACACACACACACACACACTCATACACTCATAAACTCACACACACACACACTCATAAACTCACACACACACACACACACACACACACACACTCATAAACTCACACACACACACACACACACACAAACACACACACACTCATAAACTCACACACACACACACACACACAAACACACACACACACACACACACATACACACACACACACACACTCATAAACTCACACACACAAACACACACACACACTCATAAACTCACACACACACACACACACACACACACACTCATAAACTCACACAAACACACACACACACACACACACACACACTCTTAAACTCACACACACACACACACACACACACACACTCATAAACTCACACACACACACACACACACACACACAAACACACACACACTCATAAACTCACACAAACACACACACACACACACACACACACAAACACACAGACACACACACACACATACACACACACACACACACACACACACACACACACACACACACACACACACACAGACACACACACACTATACTGTATTATAGGTTTATCTGTTACTATATCTAATCATGTTACTGATCAGTTTGTAGTTGAAGGTTTATCGACTGTATTGTGTTCATTATTAATTGATAATACTGCATCAATAAACTTAGTTACAGTTTAAACAGAAGTGTGTTTGGCATTGTTCTGCATACACCTGTGCCAAGGGCTGGCAGGGGATGTCAGTGCTCGGATTCAAGCCTTCATTGTTCCCCTTTTGAACAATCTGAGACACGACACTGTCCGGTTATTCGTCTGACTGCAGGGTGATGCCCAGCAATAGCAATTATTATTAATGTTCTATTAATGATGATTGTTGATTTGAAGGATTAATAAGATAATGTTGATTCTAATCAATGTTTTATTGATTTTAATAATGAATATTTATCTTTGATAATTATCAATTACTGCTAATAACCAAACCCCCAACACAGTGTATATGTAGCTTAATACTGAATGATATTAAATTAAAATATCATGTTACTATCATGTTACATATATGATTTGTACCAGGTTATTATAATATACACACATGATACAATATCAAAAATAGATGACACACACACACATATTACACACACACATATTACACACACACACACACATATTACACATATTACACACACACACATATTACACACGCACATATTACACACACACATATTACACACACACACACATACACATATTACACACACACACACATACACATATTACACACACACATATTACACACACACACATACACATATTACACACACACACACACACACACACATATTACACACACACATATTACACACACACACACACACATATTACACATATTACACACACACACACATATTACACACACATATTACACACGCACATATTACACACACACACATACACATATACACATTTTACACACACACATATTACACACACACACATACACATATTACACACACACACACACATATTACACACACACACACACACATATTACACACACACATATTACACACACACATACACATATTACACACACACACACACACACACACACACATATTACACACACACACATACACATATTACACACACACACACACACACACATTACACACACACACACACATATTACACACACACACATTACACACACACATTTACACAGACACACACACACACATTACACACACACACACACATTTAAACACACACACACATATTACACACACACACACATTACACACACACACACATTTAAACACACACATACACATTTTACAAACACACACACACATACATATTACACTCACACACACACATATTACACACACACACACACACACACACATTTTACACACACACACATATTACACTCACACACTCACTCACACACACACACATATTACACACACACACACACACACACATATTACACAAACACATACACAGACACACATACACAAACACAAATACACGCACACACTTAAACACACAAACAAACACACTCTCACACACACACTTAAACACACACACACACTTACAAATACACAAACACAAATACACACACTTACACAAATACACACACACACACACACTCACGCACACACACACTCACGCACACACACACACTCACGCACACACACACACTCACACACACACACACACACACACACACACACACACTCACGCACACACACAGTTTTTGGCGGTTGTTGTTAGTGTAATGAGAGTAGTTCGATGCATCATTTGTTCTTAATTAACTTTCATTAAATCTTTAAACTCACAAAAGCGACAATACAACAATCATTAACAACGTCATCGTCCAAATACTGCCGTGCTCGCGAGTTTATTCACATGTTCAGTCCATCACAACATCTCATTCCCAAAATGACTTTCTTCCTTTGCACAAATTCACGGAAACATTGTTGAAACGACTGAAATGTGTTTGACGGTAGTTTTGTGTGTCGATGTTTCTCTTAGATTACTCACCATGGGATATCCCGAACCGCAGTTCCTTCACAGCGACCCGTTCGTGTCTGGAACGGTTATATTTCCGTGTTTAATCATCATTACCTGATGTGCACAGATCACATTGTGCTGATGTGCTGCTGAATAAAGTCGCATTAACACGCGCGCGCTTTAACGCGTAATTGCGCGTGACGGATCCGCTCCATCAAACCCGCATCTGTAGTGCGCACTGTTCCTGTCCAGCCCCTACACACCCCTCCACCCCCTGAACTCCAACACAGAGAGACGAAACGCACTCGGATACTGGTTATGTACTGATAAATGATTAGACTCACCGAAGAACCATTTATAAACGTGAAATCATCACCAAAAATACATATTTTCATTGTTTATTCGTTTTTCTGTTCTCTAATCAAAACGTTTCAGACCAAACATATTTTCTTGGGAGTATTGTTTTAATTTGTAGCTTAATTAATTCATAGGATTTTAATCTACTGGGCAGGGAGGAGAATGCAAAGTAAAAAATACACTTAAATATTGATCACACCAACACTCATTAATTGAGCCAATAGTTGCATTAGGTCAAATCAAATCAATGCATTTAGATTATTTAGTTTATTAGATTTATCTAATCTACTAAGGGGTTTTTATTAATTGTTTCATGTTGCTCCAAATTAATTTAGTATATGCCAAGTGAGCAACTGTATAGGATATATATACATATATACATAGGCGGAGGGTGAACCAACTCCAGGGTAAGGCTAAGATGTGCGCTACCCCTTGATGCATTTAAATAGATTTCCTACCACCTATAACCATGTAGTTTTAATCAACGTGTCGCCTAGCAACAACTTAAACATCCCAGTATAAACGCTCCCGTTAACTCATTTGTTATTGACGCGACTATACGTTTACAAACTGTTAATTTTAGCAAAAAAAGCAAGCACGTATGCATGGCAGCCAATATAAATAATCACTGCCTTACCTAATGCAGCAAAATCCTGCGTTTAGATCTGGCATCATATGCGTTGATGATGTCCTCGTTATTTAGTTTTGTGGTTATGTCACTCTCAACATGCAGCAGACTCAAGGATGAAAGTCTCTTCTGGCCCATTGTTGAACGCATCCAATTCTTTGAAAATGACCGGTTCTGCTTACTGAACAATGTTTTTGGGTATTCGGGCAAGTAGGGTTGTGATGGTCCAGTTTCCTTTGTGCCCAAATCTACAGGTGTGCTGCTTTTATTGGTAACACACTCAAAGATCCGTTCACAAGGCCTGATGCAGCCAGACTCACCGGCTGTATCTGTTAATATCTGTTGATAAGTTTTTGTCAGATTTTTGCACACTTGAATTGGATGGGTAAAGGCTGTTGTTTAGATTGTTGCAGCTTGAAGTCTTTGTCTTGAAAAATGTTCTTATGTCCATTATGTCAACTAAATTGGCTGCCAGCTCAAAATTAGCCTAATAGCCTAAATCACTTTTTTTTTTTCTCTAAAGCACATAAACCCGCGTTTTTAGGCGAGTGCCGAATATGGGTGTCATTAACTATTTTTTTAAATGAATGAATTTGTATTGAAAGTGATCACAATTTAATAAAAACATTGTAATTAATGAATTATATTGCTTTCATTTATTGAAAAATTGTTTATCAAAAAAAATATCCTGCATAAATGAATTATCTCTGCGCGTGCGCACAGCATGCAATTTACGTTTTCCACAGACCACAGCTGAGCCAGCAAAGCCGCGCTTATCATTTGGTTTTGGAGTGGAGGAAACTGATCCTAGACCAGCAATTATGCACAGCTTTTCTTCATAAAAGCAACTAGTAGTAGCAGGCAGGCTGCTTTTGAGGGATAAAATGTCACTCGAATTGTATATTGCTCGTCTCAAGTCCGTGGCCAGGGGAAGGCTAAGCCTTCCCCAGCCTTACACACACTCAGCCTATGTATATATATATATATATATATATATATAAAAATGTATAAATGTATCATATCTCTTCTGAAGACATGGATTAAACCACTGGAGTCATATGGATTACTTTTATGCTGCCTTTATGTGATTTTTGGAGCGTCAAAGTTCTGGTCACCATTCACTTGCATTGTATGGACCTACAGAGCTGCGATTATTCTTCTAAAGATCTTCATGTGTTAATATGAATAATATACGTTGAATATTAATGAATCTTTTAGTTTTTTACTTCCGGAACAAGACTGTTGCAATCAGGGCTGGACTGGTAATCTGGCATAACGGGCATAACGGGCATTTTCCCAGTGTGCCGACGCAGTTTTTGGCCGATCATGGAGGATCAATGGCCATCGGGAGAACCGAGTGGGCCGGTGGTTTGGCCGCGAAACATGCCGAGTAGGCCGCAATATGCAACAACGAGCCACAGCGTTATGCAAAACGCACCACACAGAAAGGACATCCCGCCTAACATCATTTGGGCCAGTTGCCATGTAAAGTCCCAGGCCGATTTTTCGTCCCAGTCCAGCCCTGGTTGCAATCTACTGCTCCACTGTTGCACCGCTCGCACTATTTCCCAGTTTAATCGCAAGTCAAAATGCAAACAGAAGGATGCAATCTTCATTTATTAAATTAAAAGGTTATTTATAACCCCTCTCCCCCAGCGGTCCCAACACTTTTTTAAAAACAAAGTGACGCCCCTGCATTGGTGGCGTGGTGGTGTTGTAGTGGGCTAAAGCACATAACTGGTGATCAGGAGGTTGCTGGTTTGATCTCCACAGCCACCACCATTGTGTCCTTGATTAAGACACTTAACTCCAGGTTGCTCCAGGGAGGATTGTCCCTGCCAAATGCATAAAAATGTAAAAAAAAAAAAAAAGGTCTAATTTAGTTGGGTTTACCCAATTCAACTAAGTTCTTCTACACAAAGTGTTTACATAGTAACAAAGTGATTTTAAGTTAAGAGACCTCATTTCAAACACGTGGATGAACCAAGTTCAGCTAAAGAGCTGTTGTTGTGAGAGGTTGTGTGATGTTTTGTGGTATTATTTGGAATGTTTTGAATCTAAAACATTCCATCCTGTTCCATAAAATTCCAAAAATCACAATGATGATGTCAACATTTCAAAAATTGCTGAAACAATCACTCAGGTGTCAATCACTCACGGAGCAATGGTTAACTTTACCTCTGCCAGACAATTGCAAAACTGCTAATTTAATCAGAAATGTTCCACTTGTTTTATATTTTTCTTTCTCTAATCAAATATCTCATGTAGTCTTGTCAAATATGTTTTAATTGATCATTTAAAGTGTTGTTTTTTTTCTATGCCCTCAATAATACTTTCCCTTGCGGTAATTTGTTGTTTCTCTAATCCAACCCTTAAAGACATCATCCCTCAGGAAGTGACATTTTTAGTGGAACAATGGCACAAATATCAGCTAGTATCAGCAAAGCTTTGGATTCATTTTTTGTGATGTCATATTGCTGTGTTTGTTTGTTTTGTTGTTGGTTTTTTGCCAAACCACATGGTTTCAGTTCCTCTTTCTGTTGGTCAAAGAAACGCAATTCGGATGGCAACATGTCGTCAGTTGGTCTGCTGTCGTGCAGGCAGGTTTCTCTACAATTCATGACACTTCATTGTGTTTTTTGGGCCTTTTCAGAATAGCTCCAGCCCCCATTCACTTTCGCTGTTTATGGAAAAGAGCAGCCTGAACATTCTACCCAACATCTTCTTTTGTGTTCCGCAGAAGAAAGTCATACGGGTTTGAAACATGATGGTGAGTAAATAATGAGAGATTTTGAATTTTTCGTGGACTATCCCTTTAAGCAGCAGATTTCAGGGGTGCGTAATGGAAAAGCGAAATGGAAAAGATCCCGAATGGGAGAGATGGTTCACTGACGTGACCATCCAGCAGACCAGAGCAATAAACATACAGTGATGTGACATTGAAATGAGAACTCTCGGTTCAGAAGTGCGGTAAAGTGCTGACGGGTAACAGCTGGACTGCTGACGTGCATGTGTGTGGTTCAGAGTGCAGTCTGAGAGTGAGTTTTCAATGGATACACACAACAGAAAAATTGAAACTGGATGTGTTGTGCTGTTCTTGTTGTTTTTATTTCTATAATTCTATAGTTCTCAATGGTGATTCTCCTTACTCTAATAGTCATTTTTACACTGTGTTGCAAAAAATAATTTTTATGAAATCTTTGATGATCATCAAAAATGTAATTCAGAATAAATAAATGTAACAAATACTGTCAGGAATGGGAGAAGAGAGGGCGAGGACTTGTAGAAAGTGAGAAGAATCGGCTTTTATTTAATACTCAATAAACAAAATAAACAACAAAAAAAAAACCCCGAATTGGAACAGACATGACAGGGCAATACAGGAACCAGGGCTGGACTGGTAATCTGGCATTCCGGGCATTTTCCCGGTGGGCCGATGCACTTTGGGGCCAATCAGGGGCGGACTGGCCATCGGGAGAACCGAGTGGGCCAGTGGGTCTGCCGCAAAACGTGCCAAATTTGCCTCGATAAGCTAAAATGAGCTGCTACATTGTGCAGAAGAAACCACAAAATGGCGCCGCGGTATGCAGAAAAGGACAACCCCTTCATGCTCTGCATAAAGCTGGAAAGGGTTACAAAGTTATCTTGAAGAGCTTAGATATTCATCTGTCCACAGTTAGACAAACTGTCTATAAATGGAGATGATTTAGTACTATAGGTACTCTCACTAGAAGTGGCCATTAGATATTCATCTGTCCACAGTTAGACAAACTGTCTATAAATGGAGATGATTTAGTACTATAGGTACTCTCACTAGAAGTGGCCATTAGATATTCATCTGTCCACAGTTAGACAAACTGTCTATAAATGGAGATGATTTAGTACTATAGGTACTCTCACTAGAAGTGGCCATTAGATATTCATCTGTCCACAGTTAGACAAACTGTCTATAAATGGAGGTGATTTAGTACTATAGGTACTCTCACTAGAAGTGGCCGTTAGATATTCATCTGTTCACAGTTAGACAAACTGTCTATAAATGGAGATGATTTAGTACTATAGGTACTCTCACTAGAAGTGGCCGTTAGATATTCATCTGTCCACAGTTAGACAAACTGTCTATAAATGGAGATGATTTAGTACTATATGTACTCTCACTAGAAGTGGCCGTTAGATATTCATCTGTCCACAGTTAGACAAACTGTCTATAAATGGAGATGATTTAGTACTATAGGTACTCTCACTAGAAGTGGCCATTAGATATTCATCTGTCCACAGTTAGACAAACTGTCTATAAATGGAGATGATTTAGTACTATAGGTACTCTCACTAGAAGTGGCCATTAGATATTCATCTGTCCACAGTTAGACAAACTGTCTATAAATGGAGATGATTTAGTACTATAGGTACTCTCACTAGAAGTGGCCGTTAGATATTCATCTGTTCACAGTTAGACAAACTGTCTATAAATGGAGATGATTTAGTACTATAGGTACTCTCACTAGAAGTGGCCGTTAGATATTCATCTGTCCACAGTTAGACAAACTGTCTATAAATGGAGATGATTTAGTACTATAGGTACTCTCACTAGAAGTGGCCATTAGATATTCATCTGTCCACAGTTAGACAAACTGTCTATAAATGGAGATGATTTAGTACTATAGGTACTCTCACTAGAAGTGGCCATTAGATATTCATCTGTCCACAGTTAGACAAACTGTCTATAAATGGAGATGATTTAGTACTATAGGTACTCTCACTAGAAGTGGCCGTTAGATATTCATCTGTTCACAGTTAGACAAACTGTCTATAAATGGAGATGATTTAGTACTATAGGTACTCTCACTAGAAGTGGCCGTTAGATATTCATCTGTCCACAGTTAGACAAACTGTCTATAAATGGAGATGATTTAGTACTATAGGTACTCTTCCTAGAAGTGGCCGTTAGATATTCATCTGTCCACAGTTAGACAAACTGTCTATAAATGGAGATGATTTAGTACTATAGGTACTCTTCCTAGAAGTGGCAGTCCAGCCAAGATCACTCAAAGGACACACCGCAGAATGCTCAGTGTGGTAAAAAATAACCCTAGAGTGACAGTGAAAGACTTAAAAGGTATCATTGGAACTGGTTCACGTCTCTGTTCTTGTGTCTACTATATGACATAAACAAGAATGTTGTTCATGGCAGGAAACCACAAAAGAAGCTGTTGCTAATCTTCAGCTACTGGAAACACTTGGCTGACGTTATTCACTTTTTCCACAGGACTGTTCATTTTTTATGTGATGTGTTTAGTAAAGACATGAAATATTATAATTATTTGTGTGTTGTTAGCTTAAGCAGATTGTGTTTGTCTATACTTGTGACTTTGAAGATGAGATCACATTTTATGAGCAATTTATGCTGAAAACCAGATAATTCCAAAGGGTTCACATACTTTTTCTTGCCACTGTATATATATGGGGCAGATGGTCTGGTCTGCACTTATATAGTGCTTTTTTTTTTTTTTTTTTTATATTTTATTTATCAGAACAAGGTACATTGAAAGTATACAGTGATAAAAAACACTATTAAAGGTCATGCTTTTTCAAAATTTCCACCCACAAATTTCCAACCCAACCCAACCATCCCAACATCTGGTTTCCCAACCCAGAAAAAAAAAAAAAAAAAAAAAAAAAAAAAAAAAAAAAAGAGGGGGGGGGGTGATAATAAATAAATAAAGGAAAAGGGGGGGGGTGTTTAATCCTTAAATTACTTTAAAGAGGGAGGGGCATATTCTTCTCAAAATAGTTTATTAAAGGGTCCCATGTTTTGTAAAATGTTCTGGTAGATCCCCTGAGAAAATATTTAATTTTTTCAGTTTTTAGAAACATCATTAGATCATTAAGCCATGCTGATATAGTAGGTGGATTGTGTGATTTCCACTCTAGAAGAATTCTCCTTCTCGCTATTAAAGTGGCAAAAGCCAGGGCATTCTCTTTATTTTTAGCTATTTGGAAGTTGTCATCTCTGATTCCAAACAATGCCATTATTGGGTTAGGGTGAATTTTTAATTCGAAAGTTGAGTTTAAAATCTCAAATACTGAAAACCAAAATTGTCTCAATTTAGGACATGACCAAAACATATGGGTTAAATCTCCCTTTGATGCCTTGCAGCGGTCACACGTTTCATCTATATTTGGGTACAGTTTAGCCAACTTTGCTTTACTATAGTGAATACGGTAGAGAACTTTCATTTGAATCAGATTTAGTCTTGCACAAGATGAAGTCCCATTTACTCGATCAACAGCTCTAACCCAGGTGTCTTCAGATATCGCAATTCCTAACTCTCCTATCCATTCTGTTTTGATCTTTTCTATTGATACATTTTGAAACGACATGATCAGGTTGTATATTTTTGAAATACATCCCTTAAGGTGTGAAGGGACCTTCAGAACTAAATCTAAACGTGACTCAGAGGGCAATTGTGGAAACCCAGAGCAGTGAGCTTGGATAAAGTGACGAACTTGAAGAAATCGAAAAAAATCTGGGTTTTGAAGACTAAATTTTTTAACAAGATCATTATAACTAGCAAAATTATTATCAATAAAAAAGTCACTACATTTAACTAGGCCTCGGTGCTGCCATTGCTTAAAAGTGGAATCTAGCTTGGCAGCCGGGAAAAGATGGTTATTACATATGGGGCTTTCCAAGGAAAAATCTGTGAGTTGAAATGCTTGTCTAAACTGGTTGTATATTTTGAGAGTCGAAATTACAACTGGACTTGAGGAGAATTGCGATGGAGAGAATGGTGACTTCATTGTAATAAGCACCACAAGTGATGTTGACTTGCATGACTTAGCTTCCGCTGTACACCAGTCTGTATGTGGAGACTGGAACCAATAAACAACCTTTTGTAGATTTGCTGCCCAATAATAATTTAATAAATTCGGAAGAGCCAATCCTCCATCCTTTTTTGGTCTCTCAAGCAGTTCCCTACGTATTCTTGGTTTCTTACCACCCCAAATAAAGGAGGACAGCAACTTATTAGTTGACCGGAAAAAGGACTTTGGCAGGAAAATTGGAAGACTCTGAAACAAATACAGTAATCTGGGTAGCACATTCATTTTAATACAATTAGTTTTACCAGCTAGGGACAGATATATAACACTCCATCGTTGGAAGTCCGATTCAAGTTTTTTAAGTATGGGACTGTAATTTGCTTTAAACAAATCAGTGTATGAACGAGTAATATTAATTCCTAAGTACTTAAATCCTGATTTGGATATGCAAAAGGGCAAGTCCGTATCACTGATCTGATCTGCCATATGGTTTATAGGGAAGCATACACTTTTAGAAAAGTTTAGTTTATAACCTGAAAAGACCCCATAATCTTTAAATATCCTCTCGATCTGAGAGGAACACGACAGCGGGTTAGTTATGTATAACAATAGATCGTCAGCATATAAGGAAACTTTATACTCGACACTCATTCTTTTAATACCACTAATATATTGTGAGGTTCTGAGTACTGACGATAGTGGCTCTATAGCCAATATAAATAGTAGAGGGCTAAGGGGACACCCTTGCCGTGTCCCTCTAGACAGAGAGAAATATTGTGAGCATATTTTATTTGTGACTACAGCTGCCCTTGGTTGATGATAAAGCAGATGAATCCAAGAAGTGAATTTTGAACCGAATCCAAATTTGTCTAACACTGCAAATAGATATTTCCATTCGACTCTATCAAATGCTTTCTCTGCGTCTAGAGAAATAATCACTTCAGGGCTTTCCTCCGACGCAGAGGAATGCACAACATTAAGAAGCTTTCGAATATTAATGAAAGAGTGGCGTCCCTTAATAAAGCCCGTCTGGTCTTGTGAAATAATATCTGGAATTATATGCTCTATTCTAGAGGCCAATACTTTAGATAAAATTTTTACATCCACATTTAATAAGGAGATCGGTCTATAGGAACTACAATCCAGGGGGTCTTTATCTGGTTTCAGGAGCACTGTGATATGGGCCTGTGTAAGACTTGGTGGCAATTTCGATTGCTCGAGAGAATTATTAAACATACTGAGAAGTAAAGGGGACAGTTTTGAAGAGAATTTTTTATAGAACTCAACAGGAAATCCGTCAGGACCTGGAGTTTTACCGCTCTGCATGGCTTTGATTGAGTCTTCTATCTCTTGAAGTTGCAAAGGTTTATCCAGATTACTCTTTTGATCTTGTTTAACTGAAGGTAATTTTACATTAGCCAGGAATGTTGTCATTAAAGAATCATCATATGGGAATTCGGAAGTATACAAATCTGAATAGAATTTCTGAAAAATGGAATTAATTTCTTGAGGATCCGATGTAATTTCTTGGCAATTTTTCTTAATCCTGGGAATAAGCTGGGATGCTGATTTAATTTTTAACTGTTGGGCGAGAAGACGGCCTGCCTTTTCTCCATATTCATAGACCCTGGCACGGGCAAAAACCAAATCCCGCTCTATTTTTTCCGTCGATAATAAATCATATCGTGCCTTAAGGCTCAATTTTTCTCTATGTAATTCTGGTGTTGGAGCTATAGCATATTGGTGATCAGTTTTCTGTATAGATTCAATCAGTTTCTCCCGTGCTTGTTTCTTTACTTTATTACGTGAGGCAGAGTACGATATTATTTCTCCCCTTATTACAACCTTGAATGTCTCCCATAGTAATGATGGTGACACAAAGTCTGTTTTATTAAATAGTAGAAAATGGTCAATCGCGCTAGATATGAATTCGCAAAAGTATGTGTCTGAGATTAAAGTTGTGTTCAGTCTCCACACAGGCTGCGATGAGTAATTATTTGAGAAACAAATATCAAGAATGACGGGGGCATGGTCTGATTCAACAATAGCAGAGTATTCTACCTTTTTTATCGAGGGGATAAGCCTTTTATCAGTAAAAAAATAATCTATCCTTGAATAAGTCTGGTGGACATGTGAAAAGCAAGAGAATTCCTTTTTATCAGGGAATAGAAACCTCCATGGGTCCACACACCCAATCTGTGTCATATAACCAGCCAGAATCTGAGACATTTTTGAGAGGGGTATTGTTTTAGGGTTGGAACGATCCATATTTGTATCTATCACACAATTCATATCTCCACCAAATATAAGATGGTAAGTATTTAAATCCGGTAACAAGGAAATTATTTTTTTCACAAAGTTAACGTCATCCCAATTGGGTGCATAAACACTGACCAAGACTACTGGGATATTGAAAAGATTACCTGATACAATAATGTACCGTCCTTGGGGATCTGAAATCGTTCCAGATGTAGTAAACTGTACTCTTTTGTGAATAATGATTGCTGCTCCCCTAGCCCTATGGTTAAAATTGGAGTGGTAAACCTGGCCGACCCAAGTTTTCCTTAGTCGGTTATGGTCTTCAGTACGTAGGTGCGTTTCCTGTAGGAAGGCTATTTCTGTATTTAATCTCTTCAAATGCGTAAATATGCGAGTTCTTTTCACTGGCCCGTTTAAACCTCTAACATTCCAGCTAACAAAACGCACAGCTGATCCTCCAATACTTGTCATCTTATCACTAGTAATTACCATTATTTATCAATAGTTGTCTATCCAAATATCGTGTGACCCCATAAGGATGTATATTCTGTCTGTGATTGGCACCCCGTGAGAAGAGAAAAAAAAAAAAAAAAAAAAAAAAAAAAAAAAACCCCAACCCACCCAGCCCGCCCCCAACACAAAGATGATACATTTTAACAAACACAACCGAACTATAATACATTCTAGATCTGTCTGTTGAACAGAGACAAACCGCAGCTCACGACTCTCTCTCGACTCCCGGTGATCCAAGTCTGTATCCTTCCCTGTTATTTCTCAGAGCTCCCAACATAATGTAGCTATCTAGAAATACGTAATCATAAATTATAAAATCAAGCTTAGACAACCTGTATCTTCTGTAATTCGCAACCACGCTGCCATAATATCAAAGTTTATTCACGTCTGGCGATCCGCTGGTCGTAAAACTGTTGAGCTTCATCAGGTGTGTTGAAAAGCAGTGTTTCGTCCTCAAAACGAACTCGTAGCCGTGCTGGGTGAAGCAACTGGAATCTTACATCCTTCTGATACAGCAGCTGTTTAACTTTTTTAAAGGCGGCGCGCTTTCTGACGAGATCAGCGGAAAAGTCAGGGTAGATCCTTAAAGTAAAGTCCTTATATTTTGCCTCATTTTGTCTGGCCCATCTTAGCACTTTTTCCTTCTCCTGGAATCTGTGAAAACACACAACTAGTGGGCGAGGATATCGACCCTCCTGTGGTTTTGGCCCCAGAGATCGGTGTGCTCGTTCCAATTCAGGTGGCTTTTCAAAGACTTCGGGACCCATGACTTCCACTAACATCTCGGATACAAACTTGATTGTGGGTTGGCCTTTCTCACTGTTCTCCGGAACATTTAAGATCCTGAGATTTGCTCTCCGCGACCGGTTTTCCAAGTCATCCACTCGATCCAGAAGTGTCAAATTTTGCTCTTTCAGAGTTTTAATAGTTGTTTCGGCCGCAGACAGCGCAGCGAAGTTATCGCCCGCGAGTGCCTCTGTAGCACATAGGCGGGACTGGAAACTTGCCAAAGTCTCTGTTAGAGCATTCATCGATGCCTGAAGCGGAGTCATTGACTCTTGGATCAAAACGGAAATATCTTCTTTTATAGAAGCTCGTTGCTTTGTTAGCTCTGTTACCAATTGGCTCATGGAGACCCCGTCATTCTCTGGAAGAGCTTCTTCAGATTTCTCCGCACTAGCCATCATAGCTAATTTGCTAGCTAAACTTGTTCTCGTTGTTGGCGGAGCATTTGCAGCTGTTTTGCTTTTGTTCATCCTGCTGTATCAGTACAGTTGTCATAAGCACCACTTCAACACTTATAGAAACAATTTAGACTTCCTAAATTACGATATTAAAATGTATTTTATCAAAAACTATCGGGAGCTCTATCGACACGCGTCTGCACTTCACATTGCCAAACCGGAAGTCGCTTTTTTAACCTTACCGGTTACCAAAGCTCTTTACACTTTGTCCCATTTACCCATTCACACACTCATGCATGCACCAATGGTAGCAGAGCTGCCATGTAAGGTGCTATCCTGCATTTGGGAGCAATTTGGGGTTCAGTGACTTGCACAAGGACACTTCGGCATGTGGAGACGTGTGGGCCGGGAAACGAACCCTGCGATTAGCAGCCGACCCGCTCTACCACCTGAGCCACAACCGTGATAAGATAATGGTAACCCTATCCATAAACCTTACACCTGAAGACATTATTTAGTATGTTTATTAAGGCATTTTCCTCCTGTTGAGAATTGGCCGCTCCTTGACCGACACACACACTGGAGCTGCACAGACTGACCAATAACACATTTACACAAGAGTCTTGGACAATTTTCAACATAAACCATAAACATCAGATTTACACATAACACAGTTTACTCATCTGATACTCAACACAATATACACCTAATAATATAGTATACAACAGTTAGTTACGGTCCTCGAATCTGATTGGACAAGAGACGTTCCATGAGCACTGATGGTCTGACACCATCAGCACTCCAGCGATTCACTGTGTGCGTATCACTCCGCTTGTGTTCATGCCGTTCTAAACTAAAGTGTAAGAGAAGTACATATGTGTTAAGAGCTACTGTTTGTCTTTACATATTACATATGTTAGCCAGCAGGTGGTGGCAAAAGATCATTTTTGTGTGTAATATGAGCCAGTTGGTGACGTGAAGTGAAGTCCGTCAGCCACTGTTTGCATACAACAGCTCTTTGTGATCGCTCGAAATAGCTTTAAACGGCTTTAAATGAACAACTTCAGCATTACAGCTCATCACAGCTGAGAGACACAACAGACTGATTAATTACACAATGGGTGCTGTTTAAAATGGCGGAGGATATTGTGGTTTCTATAGTGATCGATTCTTGCGCACCGGCTACCGCGAAATAGGGAGAATTACACCCACTTGGATGCTATTTTACCGATGAGAAAGCTGATCTTCAGAAAGCTGACAGCATCTCTGCTTGGGAGTGGCAACAGGTGATCACACATGCTCCATCTCGCTCTCTCTCTCTCTCTCTCTCTCTCTCTCGCTTACACATACACACACACACACACACACACACACACACACACACATACATTCTTGTTTATCCAATAACCGAAACAGCACAAGCCATTATACTATTTCTGAAGTGACATTCTTGAATTGCTAATGAAGGCTTGAACGCATCATTTGTTTTGAACCAGTGTAACGGGAGCCAGCAGGTAAATAGCTGTACAATGTGTATAAACCTCACTCTCCTGACCTCAAGAGGTGCACTAGCGACTGACACTAGGGGCTGTAGCCTTTAGCCTCCTCGTTAGCGCACCCGCCTCCCACGCTGGAGACGTCGGTTCAAGTCCCGTTCGGAGCGGGAACGAGAAGGACCGGCAACACCAGCAACGGCAGATTCTGATCAATCGCGTAAGAAAGTATTTCATGCACAAATGCGTCTGTTATGACCATACTAGGTTTTTCATAATTTTTTTAAATGTACTTGTTCATTGAACTGTTGTATACAATCAACATCACACTCGCAATCGTGCTATATGGCCCTATATCAGCACTGCTGTAATTACCTACGGCACTCGGCCTACTGATGTAGGGCCATCTCGCACTCTTGCTCGTGTGATATTGCTTAATTATACAGTATACGCAAAATAAGAAAACTGTATACAATAAAATACACTGTGGATAGATACATGGCCGGATAGCCCTTCCTCCAAATGCACAAGGGCTCATTCACCACAGGACTTGCCACTGGGACGAGGGTGCCATCGATGATGCCAATCTCTCTGGGGATGTTGGCATTATTATGGAACTGTTGATTGAGGAAGTCGGCAGGGTGTTCATGACCTGTAACATCAAAGGTGTTACTGCTGTCACGGCCTTGCTGACCAAAGACTTGCTGAGCCACAGGACATCACCATCCACCCCCATTCTTGGCCCTCTCAAGAATCTTGGTCTTTGGAAGCTGGAATCATCATGTCATTCTGAAGTGTTGCCAACAAACCAAAGAGTTACCCTGAGGACAATGTTACTGCTCTAAGCTCAGGACACTTAATAGAGAGCTTGGTGAATCTGAGCACAGCGTGAGACATTGTTTGAGATCTCCTGACGTGACATTACGGGTGTATTTCGAGAAGCGGGAGACATTTGCTCTCCATTGAGAAACAGCCATCTTAAAGAGCGCTCATCTGGGATTTGAGCTCTAACTTCTTCTTTCCTAGCGTTTTGTCCCACGTGGGTGCAGGGTCCGGTTCACATGTATATTTGATTTGGCACAGTTTTACACCAGATGCTCTTCCTGACGTAACTCCCAATGGCTGAGAGACTCTCACTCACACGTAAGGGGCGATTGAGAGTCTCCAATTCACTTAAACTGCATGTTATTTGGACTTGTGGGGGAAACCGGAGCACCCGGAGAAAACCCACACAAACACCGGAGAGCACAGTGAGCCGGGACTCGATCCCAGGACCTTCTTACTGTGAGGCAATAGTGCTACCCACTAAAGTATCCCCTGAAGCCAACTTGGTGAGAATGAAGCTTGCGGTACATCACAGAGGTGTTGATGTATCGTGGCAGTTCCTCTTCAAATTTGATGTGAATCTTCTTTATATTGGTGTCAGATCTTGAGCAAACCCAAGAAAGTTTGTCTGCTTTTGAGTGATGCATTTTTCCTCTGGACTGGTGTAGTTATTAAAGGTTATTATATAGCCAACTTCCAGGCAGTTGCAGTTCTACAGAAATGCTTGTTCAGGCATAATCGTTTCTTTTCTGGCTTGTCTTATGCAGCAGTCTCTCTCTGTGCCAAACGTTTGCGGACGGCTTTGCTGCAGGCCTCAGACATCAAGATCTGGGGGAGTTTAACTGGAAATCCTTCATTTACTCGTGAGTCTGTGAGGGAGAAATTCACAAGAAGTAAAATAAGTCATAGCCTTTAATTTACTCTCTCTCTCTCTCTCTCTCTCTCTCTCTCTAATTCTCTCTCTCTCTCTCTCTCTCTAATTCTCTCTCTCTCTCTCACACACACACACTCTCTCTCTCTCTCAATTCTATTTCAATTTAACGAGCTTTATTGGCATGACAAAGACATTTTGTATTGCCAAAGCAATTACATAGAAAAACAAAACAGGAACTAAACTAGGACATGACAACAATAATAACTATAAAGAAATAACATGCAACATTATTTAGGGTCAGTAACGGGGGGAGGGGATTGGGGTCAGGGGTCATCGATACATCATGTGTTGTTATTGGTTGAGTTCTGGTTGTCCCGCAGGTTTCTACAGGATACTACAAATCTTGCAGCTATATTTGCACATTCCTCTTTTTCACCCAGAATAAAACACATTTTTTGTGTCGGGGTGCAGTCATTGAAATCTGGACATATGTTGTTAATTTTGGGGTAATATTTGTTTCTAATTGGTTGGTATTTTGGGCATTCTGTGAGGAAGTGCAGTTCTGTCTCAATCACTCCCTCTCTCTCTCTCACTCACTCACTCACTCACTCACTCACTCACTTACTCACTCACTCACTTACTCACTTACTCACTAGGTTTTCTCTCTCTCTCACTCTCTCTCTCTCTCTCTCACTCAATTCAATTCAATTCAATTCAATTTAACGAGCTTTATTGGCATGACAAAGACATTTTGTATTGCCAAAGCAATTACATAGAAAAACAAAACAGGAACTAAACTAAGACATGACAACAATAATAAATATAAATAAATAGCATTAATGCAACATATGGGGTCAGTAACGGGGGGGGGGGGGGGGGATTGGGGTCAGGGGTCATCGATACATCATGTGTTGTTATTGGTTGAGTTCTGGATGTCCTGCAGGTTTCTACAGGATACTACAAATCTTGCAGCTATATTTGCACATTCCTCTTTTTCCCCCAGAATAAAACACATTTTTTGTGTCGGGGTACATGCATTGAAATCTGGACATATGTTGTTAATTTTGGGGTAATATTTGTTTCTAATTGGTTGGTATTTTGGGCATTCTGTGAGGAAGTGCAGTTCTGTCTCAATCACTCCCAGGATGCATTGGGAGCACAGTCTGTCCTCGCGGGGCAGCCATGTCTGTCTGCGGCGGCCCGTCTCTACGGCCAGACTGTGCTCGCTGAGTCTGTACATCGTCAGTGCTTTTCTTAACTTTCTGTCAGTCACTGTGGTCAGATAGTTTGCCACCGTGTACTCTCGATTTAGTGCCGAATAACATTCCAGTTTGTGTTGAGTTTTAATGCTGTTTGTCCAATGCGTCAGGTAGTTCTCCTTTTCTTTCTTTATAATTTGGTTCGGCCGGATGTTTGTGAGTGTGCTGTTATCCTGAGACTGGCCGATCTCCTCAGGTGTGACTTCAGTCAGTCTCAGGACAAGCTGGCATAGGGGACTCTTCACCCCGCTCAGCTCTTGGTGTTTTAGGGCTTTATAATGGGATGTGTTGGGGTCACTTGTCTTTAGATGCTTCCAGAATTTGATGGCACTTTTCTGAATGTTCAAAAGGAGAGGGTATTGGCCTAATTCTGGCCTGCATCCATTATTTGGGGCTTTTCTTTGGACATAAATGATTCTTTTACAAAATTCCAGATGCAGAGTTTCAGTGGGATGTTTTTCCCAATTTAAATAGTCAAATTTTACAGGTGGACCCCACACTTCACTGCCATATAATGCGATTGGTTCGATGACTGATTTGAATATTTTGAGCCAGATCCTGATCGGAATATCAATTTTAATGGATTTTTTAATGGCATAAAACGCCCTTTGTGCTTTCTCTTTGAGTTCATTCACAGCCAAAGCAAAATTACCTGTAGAACTGATTTTTAGGCCGAGGTAAGTGTATGTCTTTGTGATTTCAATGCTTCTGTTTGATAATGAAAACATGTTTGTTAGTCCCTGAGATCTGGATCGCTTTTGGAAGATCATGACTTTGGTTTTTTGGTGGTTGACTGTCAGGGCCCAGGTCTGCCAGTAACTCTCCAGTAATGCCAGGCTCTGCTGTTGCCCCTCTTTAGTGGGCGACAGGAGCACCAGGTCATCTGCGTAGAGGAGACACTTTATTTCTGTGTCATGTAAAGTGAGACCTCGAACGGGAGATTGTTCAATAGTTTGTGCCAACTGATTGATATACATGTTGAAGAGGGTGGGGCTTAAACTGCAGCCCTGTCTCACTCCTCGCCGTTGATGGAAAAATTTGGTTCTTTTGTTGCCAATTTTAACAGCACATTGACTGGCTGTGTACATTGATTTGATGACATCATAAGATTTTCCCCCTACACCGCTGTCAATAAGTTTAAAGTATAATCCTTCATGCCAGATTGAATCAAACGCTTTCTTAAAATCTACAAAACAGGCAAAAATTTGGCTTTTATTTTGATGTACATATTTATCAATGAGTGTCTGTAGGGTGAAAATGTGGTCAGATGTGCGACATTTTGGCATGAATCCAATTTGACATTTACTCAAGGCATTGTGCTTCATAAGGAAGTCTAAAAGTCTGCTGTTTAAAATACTGCAGAAGACCTTCCCCAGATTACTGTTCACACAGATGCCTCGGTAGTTATTAGGGTCGAATTTATCTCCACTCTTATAGATGGGGCTGATGAGTCACTCTCACTCTCTCTCTCTCACTCACTCACTCACTCACTCACTCTCACTCACTCACTCACTCACTCACTCTCACTCACTCACTCACTCACTCACTCACTCACTCTCACTCACTCACTCACTCACTCACTCACTCACTCACTCTCACTCACTCACTCACTCACTCTCACTTACTCACTCACTCACTCACTCACTCACTCACTCACTCTCACTCACTCACTCACTCACTCACTCACTCTCACTCACTCACTCACTCACTCACTCACTCACTCACTCACTCACTCTCACTCACTCACTCACTCACTCTCACTTACTCACTAGGTTTTCTCTCTCTCTCACTCTCTCTCTCTCTCTCTCTCTCTCTCTCACTCTCTCTCTCTCTCTCTCTCTCTCTCTCACTCTCTCTCACTCACTCACTCACATATTAAAAGTAAATGTTATGCTTTGTCTTATAGTAAAAAAGTTTATTTTGTTTTACAAAACAATGCATGTATATTTACGGTAAACTCTTGTTAAAATTAAGATGAAAAAACAATAATTGGGCGAAATCGGTAACAGGAGGTCAAAAATTCTACTACTAAAATCGGTCTATGGTTACCGATATTCTAACCACTGCCCCCAGTGGCCGAACATGGTGGTGCCAAAAGCAAGTTGTAATTTTGACTGTACGTGAAATGCAACCTCAGAATTGCACTCATCTTTGCTTACATGAACGCGATTACTTCCTGGTTGCCGTGGGAACAGAACAGGTGTCTTCGCTGAAGTCTCCTGATGCTTAGACGTTTCTTCTGGGGAAAAGACCTCCGAAATCTCACGTGTGTCTCTTCTAGAGTTTCAAAAGAGATCTAAACAATCTCTGAAACTGCGCTCAGATTTGCCTAGATCCCAACGTCTTTAAAGTCTCAATATGAGCATTTCGGAAACACTTTATAATATTTATATAATGCATTGTAAAAGGCATTATTCATGCATCATACTGCATTCATAATGTCCCCCTTATAATAAGTTATAACTTATCATATAAAATTATAACTACAGTTATAATACATTATATGGCTTCCCCTATTCATAGTTGTCCTTTAGAGTATAATGCATTACAACACAAGCAACATCAAGTGTTAACGTAGTAGAAGTTAATAAAGTTAATTTTAGGGGGTCTGGGTATCTCGGCGAGTATTGACTAACTATCACACCTGGAGTCGCGAGTTTGAATCCAGGGCGTGATGAGTGACTCCAGCCAGGTCTCCATAGCAACCAAATTGGCCTGGTTGCTAGGGAGGGTAGAGTCACATGGGGTAACCTCCTCGTGGTCACTATAATGTGGTTCTCGCTCTCGGTGGGGCGTGTGGCGAGTTGTGCGTGGATGCCGCGGAGAATAGCGTGAAGCCTTTGCATGCACTATGTCTCCATGGTAACGCGCTCAACAAGCCACGTGATAAGATGATTGATGGTCTCAGACGCTGAGGCAACTGAGATTCATCCTCCGCCACTCCGGCGAGTCACTACGCCACCATGAGGAGTGCGCTGGGAATTGGGCGTTTCGATTTGTGGAACTGAGCTCGGGGAAAATGGGGAATGTGGACCCAGATGCAGAAATGAGAGCAATTCCAAAAATAAACAATTCATGAAGTTATTCCAAACTAAAAACTCCAAAAATGTTCCAAAGAGTCAAAAAAAAAGGGGAAATCTCCAATCCCTACTCCTGTTGCTCCGCCTGCCATCTTCAAGCCTCCCTCGGCTCCGCCCTCTGAGTATCCGTGGCTCCACCCTCAAACCCACAATCTCCACCTCCTACGGTTCAGTCTGCTCCACCACCTAAACCTCCAACCCCTTCTCCTCTTGCAAATAAAAGAAGCTCCTCCTCATTCGCTCTGTTTTGGACATCATGGAGCAGAAGCGTTTCCCTGACCGCAACAAAGAGAAGAGTCCATTAATGGGATGGTCTTTCGTGATCTTCCTGGCTTTGGTCCCGCATTGTTTGCTGTAGATGGACTGCAGGTTAGGTTAGATCGCACCACTCTTTATAGAGGCAATCAATCCAGGCTGTGATGTTTCCTGTCAGGATGCTCTCACTGGTGCAGGTGTAGAAGTTTTTCAGCACCACAGAGGGCAGTTTAAAATCCTTTAAGTGCCTGAGGTGGTAAAGATGCTGACGTGCCTTCTTCACCGTGGTGTTAATGTGGCAGGTCCATGACAGATTGTGTGAGATGCCCGGATTGCATCACCATAATCACCTCCTGGATCCTTCCCTGTCATCTGTGTCTTCCTGCCCTCCTCATCCAGTTTGGGCACCAGGAATCGCTCTCCCTGAATTGTTCACACCTGATTCATGTGCCTTATTTAGGATATTTAGTAGAGGAGTGCTGTTACTTTACTAAGCAATAAGACTTGTGATTTTTGAAAATGGACAAAAAATCCCATTGACTTACATTGAAGCAGAGACCCGAGTCATATCTAGAGACGGGAATGTCATACAGACTCTTAAGACTTGAGCTAGTGGTCAGTGTAAGCATGTATACAAATGTTTAATGTCCTGCAAATGTATATTGATCATGCAGTTATAACTTCCTGTTTATGTTCTAGTCTTGTGTTTGTCTCTTATGAAGTCAAAGACAGCTCATATGTATCATAGTGTTGCATAATTTGTTAATGTTTCATATCCCTTCACATAGAAAAAACAAGTTATGACATGGGAAAGAGATCTTGGGCAAGTGTGAAATAAAGAGAGACATTTCCATTTATTTGACAGACAGTTTTATCCAAGCCACTTACAGTGGATTTAAAGGAATAGTTTACCCCAAAATGAAAATCCTGTCATCATTTACTCACCCTCATGTTGTTACAAACCTGCATGACTTTATTATGAGGATGTTAAGCAAAATTACATGGTCAGTCACCATTCACATTCACTGTATGGAGGGAAAAAAAGATGTCTTGAAAGTGAATGGTGACTGAGGCTATCTTTGGCAATGCAAGCATGAAAGAAAGAAAGAAAGAAAGAAAGAAAGAAAGAAAGAAAGAAAGAAAGAAAGAAAGAACAAAAGAACAAACAAAAGAAAGCAAGAATGAACGAACAATCAAACAAAAAACTGAACAAACGATGAAAGACAAGAAATTAACAAAGAAAGAAAGAACGAATGAACAAATGGACAAACAAAGAAAAAAGAACAAATGAAAGAACAAATAAACTTAATAAAGAACGAACAAAAAACAATGAACAAATGAAATAATTAACATAAGAAATAATTACAAAAGAATGAACAAACAATCAAACATCAAAAAAAGAAAGAACAATGAAGGACAAGAGAGAAAGACAGAAAGAAATAAAAAAGAAAGCGATAAAGAAAGAACAAATAAAAAAGAACATGCTGACGAACAAATGAAAGAAAAAGAAAGAATAAACAAACAAAATAAAGAATGAACAAAAAGAAGGAATGAATAAACAAACGAAAGGACGAACAAAAGGAAGAACGAACAAAAAGAAGGAATGAATAACAAATGAAAGTACGAACAAAAGAATGAACAAAAAGAAGGAATGAATAAACAAACGAAAGGGCGAACAAAAGAAAGAATGAACAAAAAGAAGGAATGAATAAACCAACGAAAGTGCGAACAAAAGAAAGAACGAACAAAAAGAAGGAATGAATAAACCAACGAAAGGGCGAACAAAAGAAAGAACGAACAAAAAGAAGGAATGAATAAACCAACGAAAGGGCGAACAACAGAAAGAACGAACAAAAAGAAGGAATGAATAAACCAACGAAAGGGCGAACAACAGAAAGAACGAACAAAAAGAAGGAATGAATAAACCAACGAAAGGGCGAACAACAGAAAGAACGAACAAAAAGAAGGAATGAATAAACCAACGAAAGGGCGAACAAAAGAAAGAACGAACAAAAAGAAGGAATGAATAAACCAACGAAAGGGCGAACAAAAGAAAGAACGAACAAAAAGAAGGAATGAATAAACCAACGAAAGGGCGAACAACAGAAAGAACGAACAAAAAGAAGGAATGAATAAACCAACGAAAGGACGAACAAAAGAAAGAACGAACAAAAAGAAGGAATGAATAAACCAACGAAAGGACGAACAAAAGAAAGAACGAACAAAAAGAAGGAACGAATAAACCAACGAAAGGACGAACAAAAGAAAGAACGAACAAAAAGAAGGAACGAATAAACCAACGAAAGGACGAACAAAAGAAAGAACGAACAAAAAGAAGGAACGAATAAACCAACGAAAGGACGAACAAAAGAAAGAACGAACAAAAAGAAGGAACGAATAAACCAACGAAAGGACGAACAAAAGAAAGAACGAACAAAAAGAAGGAACGAATAAACAAACGAAAGGACGAACAAAAAAAAGAACGAACAAAAAGAAGGAACGAATAAACAAACGAAAGGACGAACAAAAGAAAGAACGAACAAAAAGAAGGAACGAATAAACAAACGAAAGGGCGAACAAAAGAAAGAACGAACAAAAAGAAGGAACGAATAAACAAACGAAAGGGCGAACAAAAGAAAGAACGAACAAAAAGAAGGAACGAATAAACAAACGAAAGGGCGAACAAAAGAAAGAACGAACAAAAAGAAGGAACGAATAAACCAACGAAAGGGCGAACAAAAGAAAGAACGAACAAAAAGAAGGAACGAATAAACCAACGAAAGGGCGAACAAAAGAAAGAACGAACAAAAAGAAGGAACGAATAAACCAACGAAAGGGCGAACAAAAGAAAGAACGAACAAAAAGAAGGAACGAATAAGCAAACGAAAGGACGAACAAAAGAAAGAACGAACAAAAAGAAGGAACGAATAAACAAACGAAAGGACGAACAAAAGAAAGAACGAACAAAAAGAAGGAACGAATAAACAAACGAAAGGACGAACAAAAGAAAGAACGAACAAAAAGAAGGAACGAATAAACAAACGAAAGGACGAACAAAAGAAAGAACGAACAAAAAGAAGGAACGAATAAACAAATGAAAGGACGAACAAAAGAAATAATGAACAAAAAGAAGGAACGAATAAACAAACGAAAGGACGAACAAAAGAAATAATGAACAAAAAGAAGGAACGAATAAACAAACGAAAGGACGAACAAAATAAAGAACGAACAAAAAGAAGGAACGAATAAACAAACGAAAGGACGAACAAAAGAAATAACGAACAAAAAGAAGGAACGAATAAACAAACGAAAGGACGAACAAAATAAAGAACGAACAAAAAGAAGGAACGAATAAACAAATGAAAGGACGAACAAAAGAAATAATGAACAAAAAAAGGAATGAATAAACAAACAAAAGGACGAACAAAAGAAATAATGAAAAAACTAATAAACATGAGAAAGAATGAACTAAACAAAAAATGAACAAACAAAATTATAAGAACTATCAAACGAATGAACGAATGATTGAAAGAAAGCAAGAATGAATGAACAATAAATAAAAAACTAAACAGACAATGAAAGAAAGAAAGAAATAATAAAGAATTAATGAAAATGAATGAATGAGAGAAAGAAAGAACAAGCGGACAAACAAGAGCAAGAACGAGAAAACAAACCAAGGAATGAATGAACAAAAGAAAGAATGAATGAACAAACTAACAAATGAAAGAATAAACATGAGAACTGCAACAGAAAGCAAGAATAAACAAACACAAAATAAAATATCGCTGCTAGCAGCAATTAACGGGTTCAAGCATTTTAAGCACTTTCAAAGTTTGCAAAAAAAGGAATATATTTGTATTTGTATTTGTATTTGTACTTTGTAAGTATCTCCAAAAAGTCCACTACACTGTTTGAACATTTATTTTAGGAATTATAGGCTTTTGGATACACTTGGTCAAACCCACATGATAAATGCAACCCCTAAATAACTAAATAAATAACTAAAGTTCAACTTTTCTTTGATAATTATTGACCTAGGGAGTCCTAGATGTAGTTCACAATAGCAGATAACATTGAATAATATACAATCATTTACACACCATTTATACGGCCATTTTGCTGAAAAATGATTGGCTGCTGGCGGCCATGTTTTTTTAATTGTCCGACTGATATTGTAGTATATGTTAGCCTTTGGCCCCTACAAGACGCATACCAATTTTCATCTTCATTGATCATACGGTTGCAGAGTTATTTGAGTTTTCTTAGTTGTAGCGCCCCCTATAGGTGAAACGTTTTGCAACTTTGCATGCATCCACTGAATGTCCTGTTGTCTATGTTGATCAAGTTTCGTCAAATTTGGCCTTTTCGTTTTGGTAGATATTGGTCAATACGTACAACATGGACGACGCCTGACAATTAGTTGGCTTATAATGATTTTTTTTTACGATGGTTTAGGATTTATGGGCCTAAAACGTAAATATGATCACTATACCGCCACCTTGAGGCCGATCAGGCCGAAACTTATATATGCTGTAGTATTCTGGGGGACTGCCTTCCCTCAAAGTTTCAGCTCTCTACGACTCACGGTTTGGTCTGCACGATCAGTTTTAGGGCAGAATAATAAAAATCCTTACAATTACAATAGGTGTCTAGCCCTTCAGGCTTGAACGCTAATAAACAAAAGACAAGAAAGAAAGAACAAATGAACAAACAATGAAAAGAAAGAATGAACAAAAAGAAAGAAAGAACGAATTTGCTAACAAAATACAAACAAAAGAAAGAAAGTCATTGGTTATTTAGAACAGAGGTTGAAATCTAACAATCATATTAGAGTAGGTTTTCTCTCTCTCTCTCTCTCTCTCTCTCTCTCTCTCTCTCTCTGAACACTATAATTGTAATGTCCTTGTCCTTGAGTTGGAGCCGCTTTAAGCATCTCAGGCCTTGTAGAGATGCTTAAAGCAGATGGAAAGAGAGAGAGAGAGAGAGAGAGAGAGAGAGAGTGAGTGATTGAGTGATTGAGTGAGTGAGTGAGAGAGAGAGAGAGAGTGATTGAGTGAGTGAGTGAGTGAGAGAGAGAGAGAGTGAGAGAGAGAGAGAAGTCAAGTCAAGTAAATTTTATTTGTATAGCGCCTTTCACAACACACATCGTTTCAAAGCAGCTTTACAGAAGTTCAGCATTAACAGACGATAAAAATGTAATGTCTATAAAGTCGATAAATCATCATCCTTGTGCAGGGCTCCAAACTGCGACGACCAAATAAATTTATTTGCGAGTGTAATTTCTGTCAAGGTCGCCATTGGCGACAGTAAAAATTTACTCCCTTTGATTTTAAAATTTGATTTTAAATTCCCGAAATACATTACAAAAGTTTATATCAAAGAAATAGCGGGGAAAACAGAGTTCATTGCAGGAACTAACCATTTCAAAAAAGAGACTGTTAGAAAACACGGTGACAGTAACAAGCATAAAAAAATGCATGTGATCACAGAGAGAGTGAGTGAGTGAGTGAGTGAGTGAGTGAGTGAGTGAGTGTGTGTGTGTGTGTGTGTGTGTGTGTGAGAGAGAGAGAGAGAGAGAGAGAGAGAGAGAGAGAGAGGAATGTTAAGTATGCAAATGTGTTCAAATTCATATTTGCTTTATTTGCATGATATACTTCAGTACATAATGCCAAAGCATGAAAACAAAAGAAAAAAAAAGGTAAATATAATTCTGATATTAATAAATAATTAGAACAACAACAACAAATGGGGGGGGGGCCATTTTAACAACGGGCATACTGTATGTACACAGCAAGCAGCATCAAGTAACAGATCAGGTGGTGTATAGTGGACAGTATAGTGAACAGTATAGTGGACAGTGTAGTGGACATTATAGTGAACAGTATAGTGGACAGTATAGTGGACAGTGTAGTGGACAGTATAGTGAACAGTATAGTGGACAGTGTAGTGGACAGTATAGTGAACAGTGTAGTGGACAGTGTAGTGGACAGTATAACGAACAGTGTAGTGAATAGTATAGTGAACAGTGTAGTGAAAAGTATAGTGAACAGTATAGTGGACAGTATACTGAACAGTGTAGTGAATAGTGTAGTGGACAGTATAGTGAACAGTATAGTGGACAGTGTAGTGGACATTATAGTGAACAGTATAGTGGACAGTATAGTGGACAGTGTAGTGGACAGTATAGTGAACAGTATAGTGGACAGTGTAGTGGACAGTATAGTGAACAGTGTAGTGGACAGTGTAGTGGACAGTATAATGAACAGTGTAGTGAATAGTATAGTGAACAGTGTAGTGAAAAGTATAGTGAACAGTATAGTGGACAGTATACTGAACAGTGTAGTGAATAGTGTAGTGGACAGTATAGTGAACAGTATAGTGGACAGTGTAGTGAACAGTATAGTGAACAGTATAGTGGACAGTATAGTGGACAGTATAGTGGACAGTGTAGTGGACAGTATTGTGAACAGTATAGTGAACAGTGTAGTGAACAGTATAGTGAACAGTGTAGTGAACATTATAGTGAACAGTATACTGAACAGTGTAGTGAATAGTGTAGTGGACAGTATAGTGAACAGTATAGTGAACAGTATAGTGGACAGTATAGTGGACAGTATAGTGAACAGTATAGTGGACAGTGTAGTGAACAGTATAGTGAACAATGTAGTGGACAGTATTGTGGACAGTGTAGTGGACAGTGTAGTGGACAGTATAGTGGACAGTATAGTGGAGAGTGTAGTGGACAGTATAGTGAACAGTATAGTGGACAGTGTAGTGGACAGTATACTGAAAAGTGTAGTGAATAGTATAGTGAACAGTATAGTGGACAGTATACTGAACAGTGTAGTGAATAGTGTAGTGGACAGTATAGTGAACAGTATACTGAACAGTGTAGTGAATAGTGTAGTGGACAGTATAGTGGACAGTTTAGTGGACAGTATAGTGGACAGTGTAGTGGACAGTATAGTGAACAGTATAGTGGACAGTGTAGTGAATAGTGTAGTGGACAGTATAGTGAACAGTATAGTGAACAGTATAGTGGACAGTATAGTGGACAGTATAGTGAACAGTATAGTGGACAGTGTAGTGAACAGTATAGTGAACAATGTAGTGGACAGTATTGTGGACAGTGTAGTGGACAGTGTAGTGGACAGTATAGTGGACAGTATAGTGGAGAGTGTAGTGGACAGTATAGTGAACAGTATAGTGGACAGTGTAGTGGACAGTATACTGAACAGTGTAGTGAATAGTATAGTGAACAGTATAGTGGACAGTATACTGAACAGTGTAGTGAATAGTGTAGTGGACAGTATAGTGAACAGTATACTGAACAGTGTAGTGAATAGTGTAGTGGACAGTATAGTGAACAGTATAGTGAACAGTATAGTGGACAGTTTAGTGGACAGTATAGTGGACAGTGTAGTGGACAGTATAGTGAACAGTATAGTGGACAGTGTAGTGAACAGTATAGTGAACAATGTAGTGGACAGTATTGTGGACAGTGTAGTGGACAGTGTAGTGGACAGTATAGTGGACAGTATAGTGGAGAGTGTAGTGGACAGTATAGTGAACAGTATAGTGGACAGTGTAGTGGACAGTATACTGAACAGTGTAGTGAATAGTATAGTGAACAGTATAGTGGACAGTATACTGAACAGTGTAGTGAATAGTGTAGTGGACAGTATAGTGAACAGTATAGTGGACAGTGTAGTGAACAGTATAGTGAACAGTATAGTGGACAGTATAGTGGACAGTGTAGTGGACAGTATAGTGAACAGTATAGTGGACAGTGTAGTGAACAGTATAGTGAACAGTATAGTGGACAGTGTAGTGAATAGTGTAGTGGACAGTGTAGTGAACAGTATAGTGGACAGTATAGTGGACAGTATAGTGGACAGTGTAGTGGACAGTATAGTGGACAGTATAGTGAACAGCATAGTGGACAGTATAGTGGACAGAGTAATGGACAGTGTAGTGGATATAATAGTGGACAGTGTAGTGGACAGCATAGTGGACAGCATAGTGGACAGTATAGTGGACAGTGTAGTGAACAGTATAGTGAACAGTATAGTGGACAGTGTAGTGAATAGTGTAGTGGACAGTGTAGTGAACAGTATAGTGGACAGTATAGTGGACAGTGTAGTGGACAGTGTAGTGGACAGTATAGTGAACAGTATAGTGGACAGTGTAGTGAACAGTGTAGTGGACATTATAGTGAACAGTATAGTGGACAGTATAGTGGACAGTGTAGTAGACAGTATAGTGAACAGTATAGTGGACAGTATAGTGGACAGTGTAGTGGAGAGTGTAGTGGACAGTGTAGTGAACAGTATAGTGGACAGTGTAGTGGACAGTATAGTGAACAGTATAGTGGACAGTGTAGTGAACAGTATAGTGGACAGTATAGTGAACAGAATAGTGGACAGTGTAGTAGACAGTATACTGAACAGTGTAGTGAATAGTATAGTGAACAGTGTAGTGAACAGTATAGTGAACAGTATAGTGGACAGTATACTGAACAGTGTAGTGAATAGTATAGTGAACAGTGTAGTGGACAGTATAGTGAACAGTATAGTGGACAATATAGTGGACAGTATAGTGTACAGTATAGTGGACAGTATAGTGGACAGTGTAGTGGACAGTATAGTGAACAGTATAGTGGACAGTGTAGTGGACAGTATACTGAACAGTGTAGTGAATAGTATAGTGAACAGTGTAGTGAACAGTATAGTGGACAGTGTAGTGGACAGTATAGTGAACAGTATAGTGGACAGTATAGTGAACAGTATAGTGGACAGTATAGTGGACAGTGTAGTGAACTGTATAGTGAACAGTATAGTGAACAGTATAGTGGACAGTGTAGTGGACAGTATAGTGAACAGTATAGTGGACAGTGTAGTGAACAGTATAGTGAACAGTATAGTGAACAGTATAGTGGACAGTATAGTGAACAGTATATTGGACAGTATAGTGAACAGTATAGTGAACAGTATAGTGGACAGTATAGTGAACAGTATAGTGGACACTATAGTGAACAGTATAGTGGACAGTATAGTGGACAGTATAGTGAACAGTATAGTGAACAGCATAGTGTACAGTATAGTGAACAGTATAGTGGACAGTATAGTGAACAGCATAGTGGACAGTATAGTGGACAGAGTAGTGGACAGTGTAGTGGATATAATAGTGGACAGTGTAGTGGACAGCATAGTGGACAGCATAGTGGACAGTATAGTGGACAGTGTAGTGGACAGCGTAGTGGACAGTATAGTGAACAGAATAGTGGACAGTGTAGTGGAAAGTATAGTGGACAGTATAGTGGACAGTGTAGTGGACAGTATACTGAACAGTGTAGTGGACAGTATAGTGGACAGTATAGTGGACAGTGTAGTGGACAGTGTAGTGAATAGTATAGTGAACAGTATAGTGGACAGTATACTGAACAGTGTAGTGGACAGTATAGTGAACAGTATAGTGGACAGTGTAGTGAACAGTATAGTGAACAGTATATTGGACAGTGTAGTGGACAGTGTAGTGAACAGTATAGTGGACAGTGTAGTGAACAGTATAGTGAACAGTATAGAGGACAGTGTAGTGAACAGTATAGTGGACAGTATAGTGAACAGTGTAGTGGACAGTATAGTGGACAGTGTAGTGGACAGTATAGTGAACAGTATAGTGGACAGTGTAGTGGACAGTATAGTGGACAGTATAGTGGACAGTGTAGTGGACAGTATAGTGAACAGTGTAGTGAATAGTATAGTGAACAGTATAGTGGACAGTATAGTGGACAGTATACTGAACAGTGTAGTGAATAGTATAGTGAACAGTGTAGTGGACGGTGTAGTGGACAGTATAGTGGACAGTGTAGTGGACAGTATAGTGGACAGTATAGTGGACAGTATAGTGGACAGTATACTGAACAGTGTAGTGAATAGTATAGTGAACAGTATAGTGAACAGTATAGTGGACAGTATACTGAACAGTGTAGTGAATAGTATAGTGAACAGTGTAGTGGACAGTATAGTGAACAGTATATTGGACAGTATAGTGAAGAGTATACTGGACAGTGTAGTGGACAGTATAGTGGACAGTATAGTGAACAGTATAGTGGACAGTATAGTGGACAGTGTAGTGGACAGTATAGTGAACAGTATAGTGGACAGTGTAGTGGACAGTATACTGAACAGTGTAGTGAATAGTATTGTGAACAGTATAGTGGACAGAATAGTGGACAGTGTAGTGGATATAATAGTGGACAGCATAGTGGACAGCATAGTGGACAGCATAGTGGACAGTGTAGTGGACAGCGTAGTGGACAGTGTAGTGAACAGCATAGTGGACAGTGTAGTGGACAGTATAGTGGACAGTGTAGTGAACAGAACAGTGGACAGTATAGTAGACAGAATAGTGGACAGTGTAGTGGACAGTATAGTGAACAGTATAGTGGACAGTGTAGTGAATAGTGTAGTGGACAGTATAGTGAACAGTATAGTGAACAGTATAGTGGACAGTATAGTGGACAGTATAGTGAACAGTATAGTGGACAGTGTAGTGAACAGTATAGTGAACAATGTAGTGGACAGTATTGTGGACAGTGTAGTGGACAGTGTAGTGGACAGTATAGTGGACAGTATAGTGGAGAGTGTAGTGGACAGTATAGTGAACAGTATAGTGGACAGTGTAGTGGACAGTATACTGAACAGTGTAGTGAATAGTATAGTGAACAGTATAGTGGACAGTATACTGAACAGTGTAGTGAATAGTGTAGTGGACAGTATAGTGAACAGTATACTGAACAGTGTAGTGAATAGTGTAGTGGACAGTATAGTGAACAGTATAGTGAACAGTATAGTGGACAGTTTAGTGGACAGTATAGTGGACAGTGTAGTGGACAGTATAGTGAACAGTATAGTGGACAGTGTAGTGGACAGTATACTGAACAGTGTAGTGAATAGTATAGTGAACAGTATAGTGGACAGTATACTGAACAGTGTAGTGAATAGTGTAGTGGACATTATAGTGAACAGTATAGTGGACAGTGTAGTGAACAGTATAGTGAACAGTATAGTGGACAGTATAGTGGACAGTGTAGTGGACAGTATAGTGAACAGTATAGTGGACAGTGTAGTGAACAGTATAGTGAACAGTATAGTGGACAGTGTAGTGAATAGTGTAGTGGACAGTGTAGTGAACAGTATAGTGGACAGTATAGTGGACAGTATAGTGGACAGTGTAGTGGACAGTATAGTGGACAGTATAGTGAACAGCATAGTGGACAGTATAGTGGACAGAGTAGTGGACAGTGTAGTGGATATAATAGTGGACAGTGTAGTGGACAGCATAGTGGACAGCATAGTGGACAGTATAGTGGACAGTGTAGTGAACAGTATAGTGAACAGTATAGTGGACAGTGTAGTGAATAGTGTAGTGGACAGTGTAGTGAACAGTATAGTGGACAGTATAGTGGACAGTGTAGTGGACAGTGTAGTGGACAGTATAGTGAACAGTATAGTGGACAGTGTAGTGAACAGTGTAGTGGACATTATAGTGAACAGTATAGTGGACAGTGTAGTGGACAGTGTAGTAGACAGTATAGTGAACAGTATAGTGGACAGTATAGTGGACAGTGTAGTGGAGAGTGTAGTGGACAGTGTAGTGAACAGTATAGTGGACAGTGTAGTGGACAGTATAGTGAACAGTATAGTGGACAGTGTAGTGAACAGTATAGTGGACAGTATAGTGAACAGAATAGTGGACAGTGTAGTAGACAGTATACTGAACAGTGTAGTGAATAGTATAGTGAACAGTGTAGTGAACAGTATAGTGAACAGTATAGTGGACAGTATACTGAACAGTGTAGTGAATAGTATAGTGAACAGTGTAGTGGACAGTATAGTGAACAGTATAGTGGACAATATAGTGGACAGTATAGTGTACAGTATAGTGGACAGTATAGTGGACAGTGTAGTGGACAGTATAGTGAACAGTATAGTGGACAGTGTAGTGGACAGTATACTGAACAGTGTAGTGAATAGTATAGTGAACAGTGTAGTGAACAGTATAGTGGACAGTGTAGTGGACAGTATAGTGAACAGTATAGTGGACAGTATAGTGAACAGTATAGTGGACAGTGTAGTGAACTGTATAGTGAACAGTATAGTGAACAGTATAGTGGACAGTGTAGTGGACAGTATAGTGAACAGTATAGTGGACAGTGTAGTGAACAGTATAGTGAACAGTATAGTGAACAGTATAGTGGACAGTATAGTGAACAGTATATTGGACAGTATAGTGAACAGTATAGTGAACAGTATAGTGGACAGTATAGTGAACAGTATACTGCCCTACAAAACAAAAAGGCAGTAACTGCATTTTTGGTCAAAAATGAGTTATTATCATTTTCATGACATTCAAGGCATCCTTTGTTATGTGATAAAACATTTTATCTCAAATGTGTGTCGTTTTGGAGAAAAATGGTAGTCGTTTGTACAGTAACTGCAAAAAGCCCTGACAGGATAACTTTAAAGTCATTTTTCTCAGTTCTGCACTCTGTGTAGTTACTGCCTTTTTGCTTTGTAGGGCAGTATAGTGGACACTATAGTGAACAGTATAGTGGACAGTATAGTGGACAGTATAGTGAACAGTATAGTGAACAGCATAGTGTACAGTATAGTGAACAGTATAGTGGACAGTATAGTGAACAGCATAGTGGACAGTATAGTGGACAGAGTAGTGGACAGTGTAGTGGACAGCATAGTGGACAGCATAGTGGACAGTATAGTGGACAGTGTAGTGGACAGCGTAGTGGACAGTATAGTGAACAGAATAGTGGACAGTGTAGTGGAAAGTATAGTGGACAGTATAGTGGACAGTGTAGTGGACAGTATACTGAACAGTGTAGTGGACAGTATAGTGGACAGTATAGTGGACAGTGTAGTGGACAGTGTAGTGAATAGTATAGTGAACAGTATAGTGGACAGTATACTGAACAGTGTAGTGGACAGTATAGTGAACAGTATAGTGGACAGTGTAGTGAACAGTATAGTGAACAGTATAGTGGACAGTATAGTGGACAGTGTAGTGGACAGTGTAGTGAACAGTATAGTGGACAGTGTAGTGAACAGTATAGTGAACAGTATAGAGGACAGTGTAGTGAACAGTATAGTGGACAGTATAGTGAACAGTGTAGTGGACAGTATAGTGGACAGTGTAGTGGACAGTATAGTGAACAGTATAGTGGACAGTGTAGTGGACAGTATAGTGGACAGTATAGTGGACAGTGTAGTGGACAGTATACTGAACAGTGTAGTGAATAGTATAGTGAACAGTATAGTGGACAGTATAGTGGACAGTATACTGAACAGTGTAGTGAATAGTATAGTGAACAGTGTAGTGGACGGTGTAGTGGACAGTATAGTGGACAGTGTAGTGGACAGTATAGTGGACAGTATAGTGGACAGTATAGTGGACAGTGTAGTGAATAGTATAGTGAACAGTATAGTGAACAGTATAGTGGACAGTATACTGAACAGTGTAGTGAATAGTATAGTGAACAGTGTAGTGGACAGTATAGTGAACAGTATATTGGACAGTATAGTGAAGAGTATACTGGACAGTGTAGTGGACAGTATAGTGGACAGTATAGTGAACAGTATAGTGGACAGTATAGTGGACAGTGTAGTGGACAGTATAGTGAACAGTATAGTGGACAGTGTAGTGGACAGTATACTGAACAGTGTAGTGAATAGTATTGTGAACAGTATAGTGGACAGAATAGTGGACAGTGTAGTGGATATAATAGTGGACAGCATAGTGGACAGCATAGTGGACAGCATAGTGGACAGTGTAGTGGACAGCTTAGTGGACAGTGTAGTGAACAGCATAGTGGACAGTGTAGTGGACAGTATAGTGGACAGTGTAGTGAACAGAACAGTGGACAGTATAGTAGACAGAATAGTGGACAGTATAGTGGCCAGTGTAGTGGACAGTATAGTGAACAGTATAGTGGACAGTATATTGGACAGTATAATGGACAGTGTAGTGAACAGAATAGTGGACAGTATAGTGGACAGTGTAGTGGACAGTGTAGTGGACAGTATAGTGGACAGAATAGTGGACAGTATAGTGGACAGTGTAGTGGACAGTATAGTGAACAGTATAGTGGACAGTATATTGGACAGTATAATGGACAGTGTAGTGAACAGAATAGTGGACGGTATAGTGGACAGTGTAGTGGACAGTATAGTGGACAGAATAGTGGACAGTATAGTGGACAGTGTAGTGGACAGTATAGTGAACAGTATAGTGGACAGTATAGTGGACAGTATAGTGGACATGTTCACTGGCTGTGACCTCTAAGGTCATGGTTCTTGTGTAAATGATGGGCCACTACCGAGGAAGTGTGCAGATCTTTCTCATTGAGTGATTGAAACCTTTTTGTATTTTGGTCTCTAGGAGGAGTATTTTGGGCAGTGAAGGAGGAAGTGCAACTCTGTCTTGACGTCTCCTTAAGTGCAGACGGTCTTCTTTGGGCAGCCATGTTTTTTTGTATCTTTCTGTTTCTATGGAAAGGTGGTGGTCACTAAGTCTGAGTTTCATTAGTTACTCTCTCTGTTTTATGTCTCTGACAGAGGAGAGATATTCAGCTGGACTCTCCAGCTCATCATGACATTTCATACGGCTCTGGGTTTTCATTTGCTCTTTCCAATGTTCTGTGCAGTGGCGTAGCCAAGGGTAGGCTGGGGTGGGCCTGGGCCCACCCAAATTAGACCCAGTCCCACCCAGATTATTACAGATTATTCTTTGATTTCAAATATATATACAGGTATATATAAAAAATAGTTTAAAATGGATAAGTTCTGATTTCTGAAGGTGTAAAAGAACTGTTTGAATGTTTCAGTTCTCTGTTGTCAAGGAAAATTTGGTTAAAAAAAATAAATACATTTTACCGAAAACTTGGCCCATCCATTTTTAATGAGGCCCACCCAAAAGTAATTTCCCCAAATTCTATGCATGGACAAATTATGACTTGCAAAGGCCCTGGTGCCAATTATCTCCAAGGGCCGCCATCCACCCAAAAGTTGGGGGGGGGGGGGGGGGGGGTTCGTTGTTCATGCCCAAAAGTTGTTGAGTGGTTTGTGGGGGGTTCGTTGTTCATGCCCAAAAGTTCTTGAGCGGTTTGGGGGGGGGGGGGGGGGGGGTCGTTGTTCATGCCCAAAAGTTGTTGAGCGGTTTGGGGGGGGTTCATTGTTCATGCCCAAAAGTTGTTGAGTGGTGTGGGGGTGTTCATTGATCATGCCCAAAAGTTGTTGAGTGGTGTGGGGGGGGGGGGGGGGGGGGGGGTTCGTTGTTCATGCCCAAAAGTTGTTGAGTGGTTTCGGGGGGGGGGTTCGTTGTTCGTCGTTCGAAGCGGCGGAATCACCAAACTTGATCGCGCAGCCTTAAAGCCCAGGGCACCACCGTGCAGTCAAGGGCCCCCTGGTAATCAAGGGCCCCCCAAGGGCCCGGTCAGTAATCCGTCCCTGGTTCTATGTATGTATTATTTTATTCTTATGGATTGTGTTGCTGCATAAATATTGGGTTCATTATTTGTAAGCTGTGATACTACAGTAGAAGCCAGAGAGGATTTTGCTTTGTATTGTCTTGGAAACTGCTATAAGTGTTCTACAGGATGTTGTGTAATGTGCTGCAAATAAGTATAAGAGCTAATAGGCTGCTGGCTCATACATCTTCAGGTCTGCCTGCGGTGGATATGTTTGTTTTGATGTATTGTTACACGTCCATTGTGCATTATTAGTCATAAAATCAGACAACACAAGCTAGTCATCAAATGCATGTTTCAGTGATCAGTCATTCAGATTGTTGACACACACTGTATAACAGCTGAACTCAAATATATAAGAGAGGAAAGCTATAAGGTAATAAATTACACATGCAAACATTGTAATGTAATGCAGTTCTCTATACTAATAGTACCCTCACAGTGGGTTAGCGTAAGTATGGTCCTCTCAAGTCATATTTCAAGTTTATCCGAAGACTCGATATGAAATATGAAACCGATGCATTATTTACAAACTCTGCTGTGCTTTCCTGGAACAAAAAGGAAGCACATTTCTTGAAAATATCCATTTAATCAGTTGTGTTTACCAATATTAGGGTCATATTAGGGATGTTGATTGGAGCAAACCCCTTAAACCTAAGGATCAGACTCGTCCCACACTTATTTGGCTTGTTGAATGTTCAACGGACGATCGCTAAAATGCGAAACATCCCACAGACTTGTTGTAAAGGAGGAACTCAAGACCAGAATACAATTCTGACCAATAAGCCACCACCTGGAACGTCAACAAGCCAGAACAACATGGGTTCCATCGTACCCATGACGACAATGTCCCTGCCTGATGATGTCACAATGGGCCCCAGCTCAGGGGGGCGCTACATTGTTTCTTTGGTCTCCTGCATAGTTTTATGTTTCAGGTTCTACATGAGTTTTGAAGACACAGATCATGTGATGCACGTCCACCACTACCTGTATATCACCTGTCAATCATTTTCCAGAAAAGTGCCATCTGGCGTCAGGCAAAGTCTGAATGAGATGAAAGTAAATGGGTGTAAATGTAATGGATGCTCAATAGACTTCCTGTGACTTCAGTGAGACAGAGAGAGAGATAGATGTCTTAAATTACACTGACCCTTAAAAGCTCTTTAGTTTAGTGCTGGCGCATATAGACCTGCATTAATGCCATTTTATAAGCCCTAAGAGAACACAAGATCAAATGTTAAAATGTTAAAGAATGTGAGATTGTTGAGCATCTGTAGTAGGGCTTGAAATGATATTTTGAAGAATATCGGCATTTTATGATACTGTCATTGTATCTCACACATCATTTTATCTTTATTTTTATTTGAATCAGGGACACTGATTAAACCGTTTAGACATCAGTGCTAGGAAACTGCAGCATCCGTGCGACATGCTCTGGTGTGAACGTATATGTTCTTCATTGAACGACCGTATGACTGATTTGTTATCATTGTTGGGGAAACAATAGAGGGTGTTGAATATGTTCTATCCTGAGTTGACTCAGGAAATGTGCTGTCGGGCCCTGGACAGATCCGAACTCATAATTATCCCCACCGGGATCTTCTCTTCCGCCCCTTCCCTGAAATAAGGCTTTGGATCAAACTTAAAAAAACGTGTGACTTTAAGGTCTGAGTGTGTGTGGTTTCAGTTGATAAGACTACAAAAGACATTGTGAAAAAAGTTCCTGTGTGGAGGTCTTTAGACCATCGTACCCATGACGACAATGTCCCTGCGTGATGATGTCACAATGGTCCTGAGCTCAGGGGGCGCTACATTGTTTCTTTGGTTTCCTCAAAGGATGCAACTGATGAACACAGGAAATCTTTTTTCTATAGACTGATTGATTGGTTAAAATTCACACTGCAGTTTGCAGCATAAAACATTCATAGCTCAGGAGAAGTAACGGTGTGCTCGGTTAAGATATCATCATATAAAATTATCATTTTTCTCTCTGTGATCTTATGAGGTCTAATGTGGTGTAATGTGGACTCTAGAGGGTCTGATTAGGTCTAGTGTGGTCTGAAGAGTTCTCTAATGGACTCTCTTGCAAACTAGTGCAATCAGATGTGGTCTACAGAGATCTAATGTGGTTTGGTGTGGTCTAAAGAGGTCTGATGCGGTCTAAATAGGTTGATTGTGGCTTGGTGTGGTCTAATGAGGTCTAATGTGCTTTGGTGTGGTCTAATGAGGTCTAATGTGGTCTAATGAGGTCTGATGTGGTCTGAAGAGGTCTATTGCGGTCTGATGTGGTTTAATGAGGTCTAATGTGGTCTCTAGAGGGTCTGATTAGGTCTAGTGTGGTCTGAAGAGTTCTCTAATGGACTCTCTTGCAAACTAGTGCAGTCAGATGTGGTCTACAGAGGTCTAATGTGATTTGGTGTGGTCTAAAAAAGGTCTGATGCAGTCTAAATAGGTTGATTGTGGCTTGGTGTGGTCTAATGAGGTCTAATGTGGTCTAATGAGGTCTGATGTGGTCTGAAGAGGTCTATTGATGTCTGATGTTGTCTAATGAGGTCTAATGTGGTGTAATGTGGACTCTAGAAGGTCTGATTAGGTCTTATGTGGTCTGAAGATGTCTCTAATGGACTCTCTTGCAAACTAGTGCAGTCAGATGTGGTCTAAAGAGATCTAATGTGGTTTGGTGTGGTCTAAAGAGGTCTGATGCGGTCCAAATAAGTTGATTGTGGCTTGGTGTGGTCTAATGAGGTCTAATGAGGTCTAATGTGGTCTAAAGAGGTCTTATGTGGTATAATGTGGTCTCTAGAGGGTATGATGAGGTCTAATGTGGTGTAATGAGGTCTAATGTGCTCTAAAGAGGTCTTATGTGGTATAATGTTGTCTCTAGAGGGTAGGATGAGGTCTAATGTGGCCTAAAGAGGTCTGATGTGCTATATTGTGGTCTGATGAGGTCTAAAGTGGTCTATTGTGGTTTGGTGTGGTCTAATGAGGTCTAATGTGCTTTGGTGTGGTTTAATGATGTCTAATGTTGTGAAATGTGGTCGAAAGAGGTCTGATGTGGTCTGAAGATGTCTACTGCAGTCTAATGTGGTCTGAAGAGGTCTGTTGATGTCTGATGTGGTCTGAAGAGTTCTCTAATGGACTCTGTTGTTAACTAATGCATTCAGATGTGGTCTAAAGAAGTCTATTGTGGTTTGGTGTAGTCTAATGAGGTCTAATGTGGTGTAATGTGGACTCTAGAGGGTCTGATTAGGTCTGATGTGGTTTAATGAGGTCTAATGTGTTCTCTAGAGGGTCTGATTAGGGCTAGTGTGGTCTGAAGATGTCTCTAATGGACTCTGTTGCAAACTAGTGCAGTCAGATGTGGTCTAAAGAGATCTAATGTGGTTTGGTGTGGTCTAAAGAGGTCTGATGTGGTCTAAATAGGTTGATTGTGGCTTGGTGTGGTCTAATGAGGTCTAATGTGCTTTGGTGTGGTCTAATGAGGTCTAATGTGGTGCAATGTGGTCTTTAGAGGGTCTGATGACATCTAATGTGGTCTGACAAGGTCTCTAGGGGACTCTGATGTGAACTAATGCAGTCAGGTGTGGTCTAAAGAGGTCTTATGTGGTATAATGTGGTCTCTAGAGGGTATGATGAGATCTAATGTGGTCTAATGAGGTCTAATGTGGTCTAAAGAGGTCTAATGTGCTATATTGTGGTCTGGTGAGGTCTAAAGTGGTCCATTGTGGTTTGGTGTGGTCTAATGAGGTCTAATGTGCTTTGGTGTGGTTTAATGAGGTCTAATGTTGTGTAATGTGGTCTTTAGAGGGTCTGATGATGTCTAATGTCTCTATAGGACTCTGATGTGAACTAATGCAGTTGGGTATGGTCTAAAGAGGTCTGGTTTGGTGTGGTCTAATGAGATCTAATGTGGTGTGATGTGGTCTCTAGAGGGTATGATGAGGTCTAGTGTGGTCTAAAGAGGTCTAGTGTGGTCTAAAGAGGTCTGATGTGGTCTGATGAGGTCTATTGTGGTTTGGTGTGGTCTAATGGTAAATGGTCTGCACTTATATAGCGCATTTTTCTAACCTCAGAGGTTACCAAAGCGCTTTACACTGTGTCCCAATCACCCATTCACACACACACTCATACACCAATGGCGGCAGAGGTCTAATGAGGTCTAATGTGGTATGATGTGGTCTCTTGAGGATATGATGAGGTCTAGTGTGGTCTAAAGAGGTCTAATGTGGTCTAATTTGGTCTCAAGAGGTTTATTCTGGTTTGGTGTGTTCTAATGTGGTCTTTAGAGCAGTGGTTTTTTGTGTACATCACTTTGTGCCCTGATTTCATATCAAAACATATGCCAGTCATCACTGAATCAGCATCCATGTAAACATCTCTTTGAGTTCTTCAGTAATGTGGACAAAGCTGCTGACTCTCTCCAACGGTGCTCCATTAATGGTGATGGGGCTGTGTTCTCTGTCTTTCCTCCTGAAGTCCACTACAAGGACGTTGAGGGAGAGGTTGTGCTCCTGACACCAGCGTGTCAGAGTGTGCACCTCCTCTCTGTAGGCTGTTTCATCATTGTCAGTGATCAGACCTACAACCGTCGTATCGTCAGCAAACTTAATGATGGCATTGGAGCTATGTGTCACCACACAGTCATGTGTGTAAAGGGAATACAGGAGTGGGCTGAGAACACAGCCCTGCGGGGCTCCAGTGTTGAGGGTCAGTGATGAGGAGATGTTGCTGCCCATTCTAACCACCTGACGTCTGCCTGACAGGAAGTCCAGGATCCAGCTGCACAGCGAGCTGTTTAAGCCCAGAGCCCGGAGTTTCTCATCAAGTTTGGAGGGCACTATGGTGTTAAATGCTGAGCTGTAGTCTACAAACAGCATTCTCACATATGTGTACCTTTTTTCCAGATGGGAGAGAGCAGTGTGTATTGTAGATGCAATGGCATCATCAGTGGAGCGGTTGTTGCGATAGGCAAACTGCAGTGAGTCCGGAGAGGTGGGCAGCACAGAGCAGATGTGATCTCTGAGCATTTGCTGATGATGGGGGTCAGAGCAACAGGACGCCAGTCATTTAAGCAAGTGATTTTGGCTTGCTTTGGTACAGGCACAATGGTTGATGTTTTGAAGCATGTGGGGACTACAGACAGGGAGAGGGACAGGTTGAAAATGTCCGTAAAAACACCAGCCAGTTGGTTCGCGCATGCTCTGATGACGCAGCCCGGAATGCCGTCTGGACCCGCGGCTTTACGGATGTTCCCCCGTCGGAAGGATCGGGTTACATCCGCAACAGAGACGGAGAGTGAACCAACCTCTGTAGCATCTGTATGCTCTATTTCTCCCCAATTTGGAATGCCCAATTCCCACTACTTAGTAGGTCCTCGTGGTGGTCCACTCTTATCACGTGGCGTGTTGTACTTGAGTATGACACCCCGGAGACTCACAGCATGTGGAGACTCATGCTACTCTCCACGATCCACACACAACTCACCACACGCCCCATTGAGAGAACCACTAATCACCACCACGAGGAGGTTACCCCATGTGACTCTACACTACCTAGCAACTGGGCCAATTTGGTTGCTAAGGAGACCTGACTGGAGTCACTCAGCACACCCTGGATTCAAACTCACGACTCCAGGAGTGATAGTCAGCGTCAATACTCGATGAGCTACCCAGGTCCCCTGGCAACAGTGTTGTTAATTATGATCTTTACAATGCTATCTGGAACAATTTACAACATTTGATTCTATCTAATAGTGTAAATCTGAACAAGAAATAAGCAAATATGAAGCAAAAATTGCTTCTGAGAACACTTTTGTGTGAGGACTCAATTGTGTATTGGAATCTGAAGTTCTAATTGCCGAATTCAATATTATCACCTGATAGTTATTTAATTAAGGTGACATTCCCTAATGAAACATAACCACGAGTTTACTACAGTAACTGTAGTTTAACCATTGTATTTGTAGTAAAACCACAGTCAAATTAACCACGATTAATACAGTCATGGTCCCTACAATATTACTACCTTTTAACCGATAAACTTAAATTAATCGGATTTCCCAGCTCTACATAAAGGCCCGGCCATACTACGTTTTTGTGCGTTCTGGTCGGTTCTGCACTCGGTCGACCATTTACATGTATGCATTTGGCAGACACTTTTATTCAAAGTGACTTACAGTGCACTTATTACAGGGACAATCCCCCCGGAGCAACCTGGAGTTAAGTGTCTTACTCAAGGACACAATGGTGGTGACTGTGGGGATCAAACCAGCAACCTTCTGATTACCAGTTATGTGCTTTAGCATACTACACCACCACCACTCATACCATGACGACCATGTACGATCCAAACTAGAACACAAAAACAAACTATACCCGGACCTGGAATCTGGGACGTGCACAGACAATCTACACAGACTGTGCTAATGACCAAATTGTTATCATGCATGCACACTTTCAAAATGTGAGAGTGAAAGTGGAGATTTATAGTAAAAAAGGAAATCAACTTTTTTTTTATAGTAAAAAAAGGTTTCTCAAGATATGGATTAAAACACTGGATTATTGTTATGTGGCATTTATTTGATATTTTCGGGCTTCAAAGTTCTGGTCACCATTCACTTGCATTGTACGGACATTCAGAGCTGAGATATTCTATTGTGTTTTACAGAAGAAAGAAAGACATACACTATACGCTACTTTTAGAAAACTACAGTTCGAACGAATCGATTCAACGCTATAATTGTGGACGAAACATTTCAAACAATAATATTCATTGCAATTTTACATTTGTTAAGAATACTTAGCACGGTCTCAGCTGGTGCAATTCAGAATTTGAGGTAAAGCCTTGTCTGTCTTTGAGTTTTTCCTGGTGTGAATCAAAATAGAAAGCCAGGAAGAGGAGGAAACCAACTCTTTCAGCGTTAGACAAGATTTATATTAGACACACGGTTATTTTGGAGGCAGGAGCCACCCTGAGCCGAGGGATGAAGTCAGGAGAAAGACCTGCACGTGGAAGGATGTGGTTTTAATGCCGGGGGGGGGGGTGGTCAAGAGACCCAAACTCTCATTTGAAACACAGACGTGCTCTCGCACGTGCCCAAAAGAAGCGTCTTCTTCCTCAAACACATGTAATTATATTAGCGGCTGACTGTATATATAAAAGTGCTAAGAAGAGGCCCTCTATGAATCTAGTGTAACGGATTATAGATGTGTAACTTGCAAAGCCAGCAAGATTTCTTATTCTAAAGAAAGTGTTTTAAAAGGGATTTAGGCCTTGCATTTATCACTGACCTAATCGGTGTGATTTAGACAGCCCAATAAAGTCTTAAAGTCTTTATTTTTGTTTCCTTTAATTTTGCTAGCCTGTCTTTCAGGTGTTTAAATGACACAGGTGTTCAGCGCGCTCTTGTGGACATGTGTTGCATGACTTTTCATTCGCACTACAACTCCCATAATGCACTCACCCGTGCTTGATCATGAAGGTGATAACAGCATAGAGTTTAGTGAGCAAGAGGGAAACTAAAGTGATGAGAGGAGGGAAAGGGAGTGGGAGGATGTGGTGAGAGGGAGTACATCAGCTGTAAGAGGAACATAGTCAGCCCAGGTGGAACGAAGAGTGAGGGAAGACAAGGCGAGGAGAAACATCCTAAAACAGGGCTGCTTGATGTGGTGGTACGATTTGAAGGAGAGGGAGGAGCAAAGAATGTACAAAAAGCATTAGAGAATATGAAATGGAAAATGTGGAGAGGGAGTGAAACCAAAGGGCTGTAACTGTGGAGGTAATCACAGTGTTGCCTTTTGGGGTTGTGAAGTAATGAGGCGAGAGGTGGAAGTCCAGCGGATAAAAGTTTCCTACGCTGAGGCAATTAAGGAGGCTTAACATTTAAAAAACGATAATGAGCGAGAATATGATAAAGAGCAGAATAGGGATAAACAACAAGAATGGAAGAAAAGTATGGGGCGAAAACAAGAAACTGGTGACGTTTATATTGGGGGTGATTATGCAACATCTGAGGTCAGATCTAAAACTGAAAGGATCCAGATTATTGTTAAAGCAACAGTGCAACATTTGGATATGATAGGGTTGAAATGGGTCAAGAATCAGCATGAGCACGGGTTATAACATTAAAGGGTTAGTTCACCCAAAAATTAAATGATCCCATAATTTGCCCACCTCCAAGCTTTATAATAGGAGTGAATGGTACCTTAGATTTTGAAGCCCAAAAAAGCGCATCCTTTATAAACTATAATCACTGGCAGTGAACGCGTGGATGGCCATACCGATAATACCAGTGATTATAGTTTATAAACGCACCACTTAACTTCAGAAGGCCTTTATTAACCCTCTGGAGCTGTATGGATTACTTTTAAGATGGATGGATGTGCTTTTATGGGCTTCACAATCTAAGGTACCATTCACTCCCATTATAAAGCTTGGAAGAGCCGGATATTATTAATATGACTCCGATTGTGTTTGGCTGAAAGAAGAAAGTCATATACACCCAGGATGGCTTGAGGGCGAGTTAATTATGGGATCATTTTCATTTTTGGGTGAACTACCCCTTTAATGATGGAATGCAGGAAGCTTGATTGCAAATGGTCAAGATTTTAAACAGTTTTATTGCCAGCAGTAGAGGAAAAACCATTTATGCATCCAAGAGTCTTGGTTAAAGCCTAATTTGGATTTTGTCTTAAGTGGATATGTGGCAATTCGGCAAAATGGAAAAGATGGTGGAGGTGGAGGGTGTGTCACATTTGTAAACAGGGGATAGGTATACACTAGATATAGGGGGTGGACAGGAATATGTGGTACTAGAAGTATGGTGGGATAGGAGAAAGTCAGTAGATAGTTAGTAGTATTACTACAACCCATGTAAAAGGCTACAGCTAAACAAGCTTGAGGAAATTGCAGAAGTAATATTGTATGGAGTGCTGATTTTAACGTGCATAACACATTGTGGGAGATTGAGAAAACTGAAGTCAAGTAATAGAAGAGTTGTTGGATGGGAAAAACGTAGTGTGTTTAAATAATGGAAATAAAACAAGGATGGATGTTGGTTCCGGAAAGGAATCTGTGCTTGATATCACATTGCTTTCCAATAATATGGCACCATTGTGGCGTCTGTGGCTCAGGTGGTAGAGTGGGTCGGCCACTAATCACAGGGTATGTGTTTCGATTCCCGGCCCACATGACTCCACATGCCGAAGTGTCCTTGGGCAAGACACTAAACCCCAAGTTTGAAGTGTGTGCGCCTCAAGTTGAGGCTGGAGGAATGCCATTGAGTCTCTGCCAAAAACAGCTGCTTTTAAGTTACTGGATGAATCTGAGGTGGCATGGAGATAGTCATCCAAATATAAGTGTGTTACAGGCAGGACTGGGGTGGTATTCTGGCATACCGGGCATTTTCCCAATGGGCTGAGTGATGCATATCGCCATGACAATGCAGTTTCCAGACATGATTCAATGCAGCGCTGTGATTTTAAATGGTACTTTACAAGGTACTTCACTTGACATGACCATGGCACTTGCCCTAAAACCAAGGTATTACTGTTATGTCAAAAACATTGGATGATATTTTCTTTAAGACACAATTTGGTGTCTTAATTTGTTTAATTGTGCTCTTCGAAGACTGGTTGGAAATCATGATGTTAATTGTGATTATTGAGATCACATATAAGTTTTAACAGTAAGAACTCAAACAATATTGCGTAAAATGTATTTTGTATTTATTTAGAAAAGTTCATCTCTCTCTAACCTTTATAGCCGATACCGATTTTAACAAAAACTCGTAGGCCGATACTGCTATTTGGCCACTTATGTCACTTTTGTCATCAGATCACTGTTTTACTTTGAAATTATGCTTTGGCACTTTTCTGACAATAAATAATTTCCAATGAACATGGATTGGATCTGTTGAACACATGACAGGCCAACATTTTTAAGAGGGCCACATTGAAGGATAAATAGAAGTCAAAAATTGTAAATGATTAAACATGATGATTGATTTGAAAAAAGGTTATTTTGTATTTCTTAAACATTTTTGCACTTCTGTTTTTGCAGTTCAAAACAGCAAACTCACATTTTCATGTATGTACTTAATATGACTTTACATCTTCATATTATGCATATGTTGGACAATTCCAAGGAAATGTTATCCACATCATGGAAAAATAACCAATTTAAACCAAAGGAGCAAACCCCCCTTTTAAATTCCGTATTATACTGGCATTTGTGTATATGGTGATTTCAATCTTATTTCAATCAATCATGCAGCATTAATGGATATCATTCCAACATCTCAGATGGCAAAGTCTGCTGGTTTCAAAGCATTTTTAATGGTTTCCCTCAACATGTATCCTATAGGTAAGAGCCGTTTACACAACTGTCATGTCCATTTATGGTATTGTTTTCCACATTAACGTGCGAACGAGAAAGAATAATAATGTTATATGTTGTGCTGTCAGTCACATATTTTGAAAGTGCTGAAATTTGATACTATATATAATTATTTTCAAAATGCATTTATTTCCTTCTTGGGAAAGAAAACAAAACAAAATGTAGCAATATAATTCTTTAACATTTAAAGTCACATTTGAATGCCTGGTTGTACTGTTGTTCTATGTTTTTGCCATAGAGAGAGACTAAACTAGCTTTTAATTTAAATCTCGAACATTTAATGATGTGGGCTACATCCATGCTAACGCGCTTATTCCAGCATCGAACCGCGCATTTCACATTGTTTGTATAAATGTAAACATTTATCATTTAAAGGTGATCCTAAACTACCACAATGGCCGACGCAGAGCAGCAGTTCATGGAGACCTCCGAGAACGGGAACGAGGAGAACGGCAACGGAGCGGAATTCACGGAGGCCGCGGCGGACTATGAGAACGGAGGCGGCAAGGGAGGACAGATCGACATTTTCCAAACCAAGCACACACACACACACACACACACACACACACTCACACACATACACACACTCACACACACACACACACACACACACACACACACTCTCACACACACACACACACACACTCACACATTTTGTATTTTGGGTTGGCTGATTAGTTGGCCAATATTTGCCATTTTTGAAAGAATTGGCATTGGACAGTATCCGTGTCTGATTGGACGATTCACTGAATTGAGGCTTTGTCTAGTATTTATCCAATATGGATTTTTAAAGTTGACAATCGCAGATACAATTCTGTTGTACATGATACAGTTTAATGATGTCACAATTGCGCACCAAATTTAAATGAACACTTAATCTTTCACAGTGCTCCCTCAAAATTCACTTTAAAATCTTTGAAAACAGGAAATGTGCACTATCCATTTCCAGGATATTTGTTCGATTTTGGAAGTCACACATGGTTAAATTTCCAGTTCTGTTATCTGGCCAATTGGGCACAGTTATTTGCCAATGCTGGTCAATTCAAAATAGGCAAATATCGCTTAATTTATCAATCATTCATTTGAATGGATTTTAACTATACATAATATTTAAACATTTTTGTTTCGGTGTCTCACACTCCGGTCTCTACAGGATCTGGAGGGAAAGATCATTGTTGATGAGCTCAGACAGGAAGTCATCACCACTAACAGCAAGTCTGAGCCGCCACGGTGCCCGTCTCTTGCCTGGACTGCTGACGGGCAGGTAAGAGTCTCCCGGAGGGCAAAGCCATCGTGTGAGTGTATGATGGGAGCTGGGAGAATTTACTGGTAATCAGTGCAAGCTTGGCTGGTAAATCTTTGTGTGATTGCCGGCAGAAAGCTGAAATGTGCATAACGATAATTATAAACCCAATGGACGGACGGACAGCTTTATTAATAACACAATATATTTATTCTTTCTCAGACTGTCTTTGCTGACACAGACCAGATACACCGGAACCAGATGCAGCCTTAAATTGAACATAAAATAAATAAATACATACATAAAAAATGAAATGCATCTTGTCCTCGTTAGCATTTTTCTTTGGTGTTGTGCCACATGCCACATTGGGAATTGTTCTTCTTGATTGTACTTAACATATATCTAATGGAAGTGTGGAACAAGTGATATGTTTTAGTTTAGTTTTGATCACGATCTATGTAGAAATGAAGGGCTGGATTCAGTGAATCCTGTAGATGCTTATTTGTTTATTTGCTTGAAAGTGAGACCATGATCTAGCAAAGCTCTTACAATCTTAATTTGCTGTCTGCTACATTTATTTCTTACATAAACTTTGTTTTTGTATAGTATAAACTCTACTAATTGCACTACATATGAATTCCATGTGTTTTATTTAATGTCTTAATCACTTTTAAGCCATAAAAAGTTTTGTTTTGTTTTTAAATGTACGTATAATGTTATAAAGATGCTGGAAGCGATTTCAGCCGTTGTACTTCCACGAGACTGAGCCGTTGGATTAGCCACGCCCCCTCTTTCCATAAGCGTCACTGACCTGATACCAAATGAGCTTTATTGAAACCGACATCACGCAGAATCGGTTGTTAAAAAGAGCTTAAGCAAAATAGCGTCCTCAACTGACAACTGTTATGAACAGCGTGGCATAAAATTGGCATTTAAGCCTCAATAATTTGTTGCAACCGCAATACTGTGAGAACGGCCGAAATGATTGACAGGCAGAAAGCGTTAGAGACTGTGGACACATTTTTGTTTGCTGTTTACAGAGACCGGTGATATATCTCAGTTAACTTATTTCAATCATATCTTTCATGGAGTAGGTCATTTTTGTGAATACCTTTCCATTAAAAAATGGCTTACAGCACATTTAAGTGAATGTAACTTTCAAATGGATAGCATAAATGATTATAAGTAACTTTTTGTAAGCGTGTCCAAGGCCAGGCTCCATATGGGGGCCTATGAGCTTGGGCCCACCTTGGCAACCCATCCAAATGTTTGGCCCACCTGGAGGGTCCTATGGCCCACCTAAAGTCTTAAAGCTGGAGCTGGGCCTGGTGTATCCTCAAAACATTGGCTGTAATCCAAGATAATTTTTTTTTTTATATAACTGGAGAATTATTTTAACCCTTTGTTGGGCATTAGTATAGTGTTCAGGTCATGAAAAACCAGTGTTGGGTAAGCTACTTGAAAAAGTAATGAATTACTAACCACTAATTACATCTTCTACAGTGTAATTAGATTACTAACTACTCTTTCTGAAAAGTAGTTACATTACTTATCACTAGTTACTTTCTAAAACCCTTATCAACCTCGACCAGATGAAAAATACAAGGATGGACATGAAACTGTTCTTTTAATTCTATCAAATAAATCATTTAAAATCAATTAAATTATTCATGAACTGGCTAAAGAATTTAAAGGGCCAGCGTTACATTAGAAAACATACATTTCAACATCAGACATTAAATTTCGATTAAATTCACTATTGGTTAAATATTATTTTTCTGTAGTCTATACAGTATTTAACACAATTACATCAGAAGTAACTGTTAAAAAAATTAATGAAAATGTAAATGTAATCCCTTACTTTACTTTTATCAATGAAAAAGTAATGTAATTACAGTAATTAATGACTTAGTAATGCATTACAGCCAACACTGTGAAAAACCTAAAATATTGTGATTTCCAAGCCTGGAATATTCTTGAAAATTAATCACGAGTATAAAAATCTTCAAGCCATAGAAACATTATTTTAAATATACATTTTATGTAGTTGTGCTCAGCTCTAAACCATTTAATCGGACATACACTGCATATATTGGTGAGAGCATTAGCTAAAATAAAATATATTTTAAAAAAAAATCGTAAACCGAGTAATCATGTAAGTTATGGAAATGCATTGGTCAAAAGGAGTGTGGAGACCCTGAGAAGTAAAATAAAAAATAAAAAATGACAAGATAGTTTCAACAAGCTTATTCAACAAAGAGAGCTTTTTACGCTGCGCGCTCTCGAGGCATCAAGCTTCTCGTGCTCGAGCGATGAAAACCGCTAAAGAAGTGCGCAGAAGGAAACCAAAAGGGGGTGGTGCTCTAAACCGTCGTTCACCAATCAAACGGCGCCATAAACACCAGGTCGCTCGCATCCATCCAATCAGAGTCAGTTTTACATTCCCGAGCGCATCCGGTGCTATAAAACTGACCACGAGTTGGCTCCGCAAGCGAGAGTCCATCTTGGAGAGCTGTTCTTTCACCTCCGATATTTTACCGTAAGCCGGTTAAGTTCAACTTATTTCGCCTTCTGTACGTGTCTTTTTTTTATGTATATGCTAAAAAAATATTTTCGATTTAATGTAGTTTGATGAAAAGGCTTGTTTCTGGCATCCGAGTGCGTCTGAAAAATGAGCGTAAATGTTAGCATGTAGCCTGTTTAGCTGTACGTGCATGCTGCTTCGCTTTCGCTAATCATCATTGTTGTAAAGTGCATGTGAATTAAGGCGGGTTTTAACACATTTGAACGCCTGGTTGTACTGTTGTTCTATGTTTTTGCCATAGAGAGTCTAAACTAGCTCTTTATTTAAATCTCGTACATTTAATGATGTGGGCTACATCCATGCTAACGCGCTTATTCCAGTATCGAGCCGCGTATTTCACGTTGTTTGTATAAATGTAAACATTTATCATTTAAAGGTGATCTTAAACTACCACAATGGCCGACGCAGAGCAGCAGTTCATGGAGACCTCCGAGAACGGGAACGAGGAGAACGGCAACGGAGCGGAATTCACGGAGGCCGCGGCGGACGATGAGAACGGAGGCGGCGAGGGAGGACAGATCGACGCCAGCAAGGGCGACGAAGATGCCGGGTGAGAATATGTTATGTTTAATTGTGTTTTTCCTTTCTTATTGAGATTAAGCTTTTGTTTCATGAAGCCATTATTGGTGCCATATGCTTTGTTTAACCGAGGGGGGTGGGGGCCTGAGGTTCGTGTCCTTGGCCCGGTTATTGTGCTCATTGTTGGGGGTGCTTCATGAGGGTTGTTTAGGGTTGGATCAGGGGCGTAGCAGTCACTTTAAAAGTGGGGGTTGAGGTTGCACAGACCCAACACTTGTAGTGCATTGTTAATGTATTACAGTTAGCATTATATACTTGTACTGTAGAATTTTAAGGATTCAAGTATTGGACATTTTTGTTAAATAAAATGAGGCATTTTTTTTGGAGCATTGACTCAAACAAGACCGGGCACAAGCTGGGCCTAAATAAACTGTTTACTCCTTAACAATTGCACATGTGCATTGTGGGGTTTTCAATTTATCCAAGTGGCTTGATTGTTTTGTTCACCAAAATTCAAGGGCTGCCCCCGACCAAAGATATTCCTAGGTGTCTAGATGTGGCACGTTTATGATATTAATTGGGGTTGAAATTGAATGTTGTAAGTAATGTTGCTAACACTGCCCCACACTACATATAAATACTAAACCATAATAATGAGCCATTTTAATGTTACAAGCGCACGCACGAAGCGAGCCGCAGCGAGAACACGGGCAATAGCCGTAATGAATCTGAATGTGTCTGAACGTTTTGCTAATTTATAGAGAAGTGCACCAAGTTAAAGGTACTAATTTTGGCTTTCCCATGAACACTTGGATAAGCCTAATAGTGCATTTTATCTAGGTTACATGTTTCAAACGATAAGCCATGTTTGATGTTTTTGAATGATCGGCGAGCGTTTGCCTGCAGAGTTTGCGTGTCACCTTCTTGGGGTCATCCTTTACCCTCTAGAAATGATCCAACACTTTGGATGTCCTGCCTGACATCATTAATTGACGCATGGACTAGCCATGTCGACGATCACGTCTGACTGCGTGACTTCGCCACTTCCTGGTATATTTTTCCCTCTGCGTTGACCAATCAAAACTTTGCCTACCGAGACTCTTCTCATCAACTGATGTTTGGTCGTCCATAAGGGGGCAGCCCTACATAATTCATTCAGATCCGTGTAGTGAGTCGTTCAGTGACCATTTCTGGTGGTGACAAATGAGCGTCTGGTGCGAAATGAGTGCGTCATTGAATCGGCGATCAAAAGAAGTTTAATCTTTTAAAATGTGTATGTCTACAAACTCTTTAGTAGAGGTTAAGCATTAGTAGAAAAAGGCAAATCTATAATTTCCTTACAGTCTGTCAGCTGCTGAGCATGACTTATCAAAAGACGACACTAATCGTCTATAGTATCTGTAACGTCCGGACGTTTTCATGTATTATAAAAAAGCATGTCTACATATCTATTGACTTCAGTGAAATGCATAAGTGTTCCAAGAAAAAAGCAGATCTATCTTTTGATCCTACAGTTTGTCGACTGCACACCAACATGGAGGTAAAAAAACAGGAGCCGTTATTAAAAATAGCCTGCATATTTAACGCTGATCTAGTAATCTGCTTAAATTGACATATAGAACCGATCAAACTTGTATCTCACAAACATGATGTTAAAAGAACTTTATAATGAAGACAGTCGCCGATGTAAACTCCACTTACATTGTGTGCTTAAAAGGATTTTTCTGCTGTGCTTTTCACGTAATTCTGCCAGTCAATTCCTCATTTCTAGGTTAATTTCAATGCCATTTGTTGAAAGCAACTTTGTAGAATTGATTGGACTGTCTGACGGACAGCTGGGTTGTTTTGGCTCATGAAACTCGCCTGTGATTGGCTGAATGATCGCTCAATCAGTCGAAAGTAACAACGCAAAGAATACTGAATGCAAATCCACCATTTGGACTACGTATGCGTTTGGGGGGGGTGTGAGTGACTCATCGAAGCACCCATAACGAAGTACCATTTTAAGCGTGCACCTTGAGTTATTGGGACGTACTAAAAAGCTACCTTTTACTATCTATCCCACGTAATAAGCTGAAGACCCAATGGTCAAGCCCCCATTTTTATAAGTCGCTTTTGGATTAAAGCATCTGGTAAATTAATGCCGAGTTGCGTTGTTTGCGTAGTCTTCATGTCTTTCTGTTTTTCTATGCAGTAAAATGTTTGTTGGAGGGCTCAGCTGGGACACCAGCAAGAAAGATCTCAAGGACTATTTCTCAAAGTTTGGCGAGGTGACCGACTGCACCATCAAGATGGATTCAAACACCGGCCGGTCACGAGGGTTTGGATTCATCTTGTTCAAAGATCCAGGGAGTGTTGACAAGGTATGGACTCGCTCCATGTGTATTTAACGACGAGAACTTTCAGTGATGGACGCTAAAACATCTTGGGTTTTCTTTAAAAGGTGATGCTGCAAAAGGAACACCGACTTGATGGGCGACAGATCGATCCTAAGAAGGCAATGGCCATGAAGAAGGAGCCAGTCAAGAAAATATTCGTCGGTGGCCTAAACCCTGAAACCACCGAAGAGAAGGTCCGAGAATACTTTGGGGCGTTTGGAGAGGTACGTTTTGATTTTTTTTTTTGTGAACCGTCCAACTCTTGTCTCGTCTTCTGGCTTTATATTAATGGTGTTTTTGTTTTGCAGATCGAAACTATGGAGCTGCCAACTGATCCAAAGACTAGCAAAAGGAGGGGCTTTGTTTTCATCACCTACAAGGAGGAATCTGCTGTCAAGAAAATCCTTGAAAAGAAATACCACAATGTTTGTGGTAGCAAGGTAATGAAGGAAATGTAATGGGGTGTGTGTGATCATGTAATGTACCCAATAGTAATGGCTCTTTATTGGCATGTAAACACTCCCCATGCATGTTTACGTTTCTTGTTCCTCATTAACATGTTGACCCGTTTCCTCCATTTCAGTGTGAGATTAAAGTCGCCCAGCCTAAGGAGATCTACCAGCAGCAGCAGTACGGGAATCGTGGCGGCTTTGGAGGTCGTGGCAGGGGCCGTGGGGGTAAGACTTCGATATTAATATTAGACAGGATGTTAATTAAGTAATGGTATTTATACACTTCATATAAAACCATTTTGATTCAACTTGTGCTCTCTTATCAGCCAGACAAGCCCATTTTGAAAGTACACGCGTGTAATTATGTTTCCATGTCATCAGGTCAGAACTGGAACCAGGGATATAACAGCTACTGGAACCAAGGCTACGGCAACCAAGGCTACGGTGGCCAGCAGGACTATGGCGGTTATGGTGGCTATGGCAACTATGACTATTCCTCTGGCTACTATGGCGGCGGGTATGGTGGATATGACTACAGTAAGTGTACAACTTTCAGATGCTTTCATGATCATTGTTTAAACTCGTTTTCAATGTACTTATTCAGTTTCGTTTATATTTAACTCTGCAGACCAGGGAACTCCAAGCTATGGGAAGACACCCAGGCGTGGTGGCCACCAGAGCGGCTACAAGCCGTACTGATCACATGTAGAAACAGGTATGCGTCTCGATGCTAGGATTCATGCTAATTGCACACACACACACACGCACTCTCTGCAGTGTTGGAATGTGACCATTTTCTTTGTCACCTTGCAGGACTGAAGTATTCTCAAACCAAGAGTGTGATGCGTGACAACAGCAGGTCTCACAGACATGGACTCTCTTTTACAGGATAAGATCATGATCCATTTGTACAGAACCGACTATTAGGGGAAGCAATGTCACTTCCACATTTTATTTTGTTTTATTTTCCTTTGTCCACGTGCATTTCCAGAGTTGGAAGTGTTATTTTTACTGTACTTTTTGGTACCTTTTTTGAATAATGTATTGTATGGTTGTATTTTACTTGTCTACTGGATTTACCACATGAGGTTCGGGAGCTGCCAGAGCTTTTGAAATAAAACAATTTTGAGTAATTTCCCCAGTGTTTCCATATGTTTACTACGCTTGTATTTGCTTATTTCTGTTGCATGGGTTCAAACCTGCGTAGAATAGGAGGTAGTTTTTGATTAGCGTCACTGCAGTAATCTAATGTGAGCGTTTTGATAATTCTGGAAGATAATTTGTTTGCTTGGATTTTAATTTTACATTATAATTTTTTTTTTTTTTTAACCTGTCATGGTTGTAATGAAGCTGAAGCGTTTTGTGGACGCTAGTGAACCGATGTTTCTCACATCATTCCTATAGTGTTGGTAGAAATAAATGATTTGTAAGATTTTTGAAGTGTTCTGTTTACTGGTTAATGTTAGTATCTGTCAGTCATAATTGTGCAACTTTTTAGATAAATTTTACACTTATTAGAGCGTCCGTGGCAACCCTTTATCACAATGGTAAGTTCCCGCCAAAATACTTGGTACTGCAGTTATTGGTGCTTAAAAGAAATTAGTTTTTAGCCACCACCTGACCATTTTTATGCCAAATGTTGTTCAACTTCGTAGTAAAACTGATGTGGGTGACTGAAACATTGGCCAATCTAGATTTTTTTTTTTTATTTGTGAATTTTTAATGGAAAACCGGTTCACAAATCACATTTTAAAAAAATATATAGCTCTGAAGAAAATTAAGACCACTGCCGAATAATCAGTTTCTCTGGATTTACTACTTATAGGTATGTTTAATTAAAATGGACATTTTAGATTCTTTCTAGAAAGTATTTACAACATTTCTACCAAATGCCTAATAGAAATATTGTGATTTAGAGCTTTTATTTGCAGAAAATGGCAGCTGGTCAAAATGGCAAAGATTTGTTTTTAGACCTTGAATAATGCAAAGAAAACTCGTTTTTAAACCATTAATGTTTTAACTTTGGTAGAGTTCAGAAATCAATATTTGTTGGAATAACCCTGATTTTTCAATCACGGCTTTGTCAGTCTTTGGGTTGTACTGCTACTCCTGGTGCAGATATTCAAGCAGCTCGTCTTTGATGGCTTGTGGCCATCCATCTTCCTCTTGATCACATTCCAGAGGTTTTCAGTGGGGTTCAGATCTTGAGATTGGGCTGGTCTTGATCCGGTGCTCCTCCATCCACACTTTGATTGACCTGGCTGTGTGACATGGAGCATTGTCCTGCTGGAAAAACCAATCCTCAGAGTTGGGGAGAGTTGTCTGCTCTGAAAATGTTCCCAAACTGTTTTTGTTCCAACTGGACGATACTCCATGCCCCACAGCCATGTCAATCAAGGTGTGGATGGAGGACCACCAGATCAAGACCCTGTCATGTCCAGACCTGAACCCCTTTGAAACCTTCTGGAATGTAATCAAGAGGAAGATGGATGGCCACAAGCCATCAAACAAAGACAAGCTGCTTTTGTAAAGTGTACATTTCTTGTCCTCCAGTAGAGGGCTTCAGAGAGCTATAAATGTGATTCCCACGGATTGACACTGTGCAGGTATACAGGAAGTATACTAGCTCTAACATCACATTTAATAGCACAATACCAATGGCACGGAGCATTGTTTTGCTGGAAAAAATAATCCCCAGATTTGGAAGCAAGTTTTCTTCCAGGATAACCTTTTATGTGGCTTGATTCATGTGTCCTTTAGACGTGCCAACCTGTACGCTGGTACGATCTGTCACTCACTCTAAACTACGCCTACGTTAAATCGTGTATGTGCAGTACTCACGTCTAACCGCAGGAGGCAGCAGCAGCATCTAGCCTGCCGAAAAGCAAGAGGAAGAAGAGTTCGACCAATCAGAGCGCTGGGTTCATTCCGCCAACGATCAAGCGGGGATGATTGACAGATGCATAATGTCAAACATTTCAAGAGATTTGCTAATCGATAGCAACACAAAATAGGTTTTATACCCCTTGTTCTTCCTCCGTCTGGCTTTTACGGTGCTTTTAACTCCTTTGCAAAGGTAAACGGGCCGGGGTGGCGGAGGAAAGTTGAAAGTGTGAATTGAGTTAATTTAACGCAGTCCAGTAAAAAAATGTAACGGTTTTTTTTTTTTTTTTTTTACATTACAACACAAGTTTCTGTAAATACTTTAAAATGAAAAAAAAAAAAATATTAACTATATATATATATATATATATATATATATATAAAAAAAAACATTATTTCCATTTATAACTAAATTCAATTATGGTTATCAGTTTGTATTAGCACCCATATCATACAACTAAATATTAATCATGTAAAAAATGGTTATAAACAGGTGTACTGAAACTTTTGACTTTCACTGTGTATTATAATATAGCCCAGTGCAAGTTTGTAAAATATTAAAAGAGTTATTCTCAAGAATATGTGATTGTATTGTTTTCTACATAGCCGATTTATACGTTGAATAACTTGATAATATGGTGGTGAGTAGGGAAATGGCCATTGTGCAAAGCGAAGTGGTGCAAAGGCATGTGAACTTATATAGTGTTACACTATTGTGGTACTCAAAATATTTTCCCTTGGCTGGCAGGTCTGGTCCTTCACCTGTATGAATCTGCCCGATTCCAGCCTTGCTGAAGCACCCCCAGATCATCAACGACCCTCCACCAAACTTCACAGTGGGTGCGAGACACTTAAAGGCCTTTCCAGGTCTCTGTCGGACCATTAGATGACCAGGAGGATCTGTGATGATCTGGGGGTGCATCAGCAAGGCTGGAATCGGGCAAGAACCAAACTTGATGTCATGTTGAATGTTCTTGAAGAAAATCATTTAACTTGGATATGTTTAATGTTAGTGATATCAAATGTGTGTTGTGTGTATCATTATGTTTGTAAAGTGTACATTCTCTGGTCCTCCAGTAGAGGGCTTCAGAGAGCTATAAATGTGATTCAAAGCATTGACACTGTGCAGATATACAGGAAGTGTACAAGCCCTAACCTCACATTTAATTGCACAATACCAGTTTCAATGGACATTGATTTAAAGACTATATTTAGGGCTAATTTTAAGTGACCCATTGGTGTTACTGCAGTCTGTATAGTGTTGAAATTTGGTAACATTTTGAAGGCCAGCTACACTATTTATTTTTAATGGTGCAGTTTTAGATTTTAATCAATAGTCAATTTAAGATGTAGTAAAATAGCAACAAATATAAGTCATCAGAAACAATTTGATAAGTGTGGGTTTATAGTTTTTTTTACTATAAATCTCCACTTTCACTTTCACTTCCACATTCTTGATGCATATCATCATGTACTGGGCAGGGTGGAGAATTTAAAGTGTAAAAAAAGGCGTAAATATTGCTCTGTTTCTCACCCACACCTATCATCATATCGCTTGGGAGGCGATTGGATTACTTTTATGCTGCCTTTATTTGCTTTTTGGGCCTTCAAAGTTCAGGTCACCATTCACTTGCATTGTATGGACCTACCGAGCTCATATATTCTACTAAAAGTCTTAATTTGCGTAGTGGTGATGAAAGAAAGTCATACAGATCTGGGATGGCATGAGGGCGAGTAAATGATGAGAATTGACATTTTTGGGTGAACCGTCCCTTTAAGTATGTGCTTGGCTGGTACTGAGGAACGGTTAGAATGTGTGGGTTTAGATTACTCATATAGATGGGTAATTGTGCCAGAGAGGGCTGTCCGTTGGATCCTCACCACCATGTGTCATAAACTACCACATGCTATGATTTCAGAGTAATTTTAGGCTGAGGTATGTTAGTCCATCACCCAAAAAAACTTGGTGCGGAGGAGGGGGAACACATCGTTTTCTGCCATCGGTGTACCCCCCCCTGAAGTATGGCATTTTAACAGATATTCAGTGACTATGCACCTGACCTCATTGCTCATTTCTCCTCATATATAGATAAAAGCTTCACTAAATGACCCAATTTTTTGTATTTCATAGTTGACCTTTTTTCACATTTCCAAGAAAGACCGTGTAGTGAAACAGACACACATTGTTCATGGAAAAAAAAAAAAGTTTTTTAATTCTATTCCACTCCTTGAATTAATTTGATTCTGTTTACGGGGGGTTAATTAATATACACACAGCACACACATTTATAAAAACGACTCGTGTAAGAGTAAAGTGCATCTCTCGGACATGTACTTAAAATATGTTTTTAAGAAATATGACGACTAATAATAGTTACTAATATTAAAACATCATCAATCGAATTTAAATGTCCCCCCCAGTAGCCACAGAAGGGCGTCATTTAAATACAGATCTTTAAGCACCTCTGTTGTACACGGCCATTGAAACATGTCGTTGCATTTTACACACCCAAAAAAAAAAAAAAATGTGTTTTTAAGTGCAGAAATATTTATCGTATATTTTCAGCCTTTTCAATGAATTTGTGATATTTCTACATTTCTTGTGGTGTTAGAAATTTGTCCGACTGATATTTTGTTTGTGTGTGTAAAAATGTGAACTGATCATGTTTAAACAGAAAATACAGTAAGTTCGTCAAATTCCTCTTGATTACTGAATCATTTTGCATTGGGAGGGATTGACGTCAGATGTGGTGAACTGCATCGACACACACACACACTCTCTCTCTCTTTACAAACATAAAGCAGAACACAAGTGTGCTAGTGTCTTTATAAAACATCTGTCAAATATAGCCAAAGCTCATTTAAATATGCATAAATTGCACAAAAATGTGTTTGTTTCAACAGTTGCTGCATTATAATCGCCATTCTGATAAAATGAGAAAACGTCATATCAAAGGTTTTAATTTCCCGTACATGACAAGAACCTCCAAACACACTTAAAAGTGGGAATACAGATGTGAGAAATAAAAGAGATTAAATTGGATTAAGAAGCATTTTTGGATGTTTTCCCATGTGCATTATAGAAATGCTTAAAACACAATTTCACCGTAACATTTTGCACAACCTGTCTAGAAATCTGAGATGCTGATGATTTCAATCATGAAAGTAATTATGTACTGTAATTAAATAACTTGCATGATTTTTATTTTTATTTGTATTTTTTTTTTTTTTTTTTTTTTTTTTTTTTTTTTACAGCACATTTGACATCTTATTATGGGATAATTATTTACATTTGGCCATAAAAAAAAAAAAAAAAAAAAAAATTAAGAAAAAAAGTTTAATTCAGAAATTCTGTTCGATCCTGAGATTTATAAAAAAAAAATGTTTCAAATTGATTTTTGTGCTCATTCTTAAAACATTTGCACGTGTTATATTTTGCATAGTGAATCTACAACGTGTAAAGTTTGACATTTTCTTACGTTTTTTTAAATTCTGAAACGCCTTCACTCAAAACTGTTCAATTAGAGAGCAAAAGAGTCATTAGATACAATGCATAAAAGCTTTAACTTATTTCAGCAGGTCTTATTTTCTTTATTACCTGATTGTCACAATTTTTGCATGAGTTTTTCACACACGGATTGCACTGAACATGTCTCACTTTCTGTTTCATTGACCCTTGTTAGCAAACACCGAAGCATCAAACAACTACTCAACACATACACATCCAATCTTTTAAAAAGTATTTAAAATCCTTGTCGTCCCATTGGAAGCTGACATTAAAAAATGCAAAAGCCTCTTTATCTTCTGAACCCCTGTCTGAGAACGTTTGTCTTTGTTGCGTCCTGAAGCGAGCAGCTGTTTCAGGTGGACCACAGACTTTTAGGTTTTAACGGAAAAGTCACTTTGCGGCCTCAGGAACGGGCGGAGCGCGTTCCAGTCTCACGGCCCAGGGGTCAGAGGTCGCGGAATAGAAGGGCGGGTGAGGCAGAACGGCCTCCGTTGCCACTGCGAAAGCGAACACCCCTCGTTTCCTGTCCACATCCTCTAAGATGAGCTTCCTGTCCGTCAGGCTCTCGTGGCTGTTGTTGCTGCTGCAATCTACGTCCTCCAGCGCCCGCCCGCCTGGAGCTAACCGAGCCAGCAAGGGTGCACTGGCGGCAGGCAGCTGCATGGTCCTGTCCCCTTGGAGGGCGTTGGGGTCCGAAGGGAAGAGGAAGTTATTGGAGCGCCAGGCGGAGGGTTTCCGCCCCCGTCGCGGGCGCGAGACGCGGCAGCTCTGCCGTTTGATGTGCCGGTGCAGGTGGTCGGAGCGCGTGAAGCTCTTGTAGCAATGCTCGCACTGATACGGCCGCACACCCGTGTGGATGCGCAAGTGGTTCTTCAGGTCGTAGTTGTGGACAAACTTTGAGTTGCACTGCAGGCAGATGTACGGCCTCTCACCGGTGTGCTTGCGCATGTGAATCTTCAGCTTGTCTTGCCTGAAAAAGAGACAGCGTTTTAAAAGTGGGGTTTGAGGTTCGTCCACAGGTGCATTTCGCAATCTAGTGTTCGCACACCTGCGAGAATCCCTGCGAAACCTCAAAACGCACACGATCCCCCATGCATATCTTCAATCATACATGCATTTATTTTTTGTGCTTGAAAAGCTGCATCTTGCCTGGCTGTGACGCGACAAAAACATGAAAAGCGAAACACTCGGAGGGTTTTTTTCAGGATTAATTGTTACTCTTATGTGGTATCCAGATGAGTTATCCAGCGCTCTTTTGATCTGTTTCTCACTCTAGATCTCACTCAGTGAAATTGCAGTCCCTTACAGAGCATTGGAGAACAGAGGTGAGATGTAGGTCTTATATTGACATCACTACACGCTTGGTTTTTATTACAGTGTGGAAACCTCATACGGGCTTCGACCGCAGTGATGCATAAAGTGTTTCACAGCAGGTTTGTCCTCAAGCTGCTGCTCTAGTTTTCAAGTACAGTTTAACTGCTGTAGCACTGAAGCGTAGCTGTGCAGCTTCAAAGAGAACATTATTCTAGACGGTGTCATTGAATCGTTTGATTAAAGACGTGACAACTCTGATGTGTCTCACAAGTCAAACGGCTTTTTTATAAGGTTGCACAACAAGTTGCGTACATGTTCTCCCCTTCAAATCATTTCCTCTCGACTATTGCGGTCTATAAAAATGGATTGCAAATCAATTAAAACACTTTAAAGCAAGATGCAGTGCGTTTACATGCCCACCAATGCACTGATAAATACCAAAAATCAGCTAATGCAAAAAAACGCGAGAAAAACGGTGTCAATGGAAGACGTGACATAATGAGGTTACTCACTTCTTTAGAGGTCCTAGCATAAACGGTCAACATTTGGGGACATTGTATAAAGCTGGTAAAAATGCTAGTAAAGTAGTTGCATGCAATGCAAAATTGGGGTAAGGGGTAAAAATCGTTGCGTGTCGCTTCAACCAATCAAGACCATGCGTGTAAACGTGC